>CAUYUJ010001113.1:1871312-2063812 GCA_963575745.1 Prorocentrum cordatum | reverse complement strand
CCGCAATCTTACCCGACGCCTTGTGATGGGGCGCGAGATTCTGTTGGAGCGGCTGCGCGCGACATGGACTTGCGCACGCCGAATGCCGCAATGATGGGGATGTCGTCGGTGGACGAGGTGGACGCGAACAAGTTGAGGCAGGGTGCATTTGAACATGTGTCCGGCGCATCGTCTGGAGGGCACCAGAGCCCAGGACCAGGCGCGACGACGGTCGTCCAGGCAGGTGCACTGGACCTGGCAGCGAAAAGCTTCGCACTGCGTTTGGCAAGTACATGGGCAGGCAGGTGCGACAGACCGGAGTGTCCGCGCGGTGGGGAGAGAGACGAGCGCGCTCTGGCGAGGACGTGCAGAATGGGAGATCGTGCGGCCAACGTTGATATGGCGACACTGCAGTTTCGGCTCTGGGAGATGTTGGAAACGGACGCGACCCACATTCGGTACGTGGTGTATCCGGGGCGCGCAATGATGAATCAGTTGGTTCCATGGTTTTTCGGCGTGGCATTCCCGTTCTGTTTCAAGTACGGAGCGGGGATGCCAGACATGCCAGAATGGCAAGAGAATGCACGACACCGACGTGGGCCGGCGGCGCCCCGCGTGGAACTGACTTTGTGGGCGCGCATCATGACGCGTCGGGTGGATTTTCAATTCCGGCGTGAGTGGCGGTTCGGCTTCACGCTGTCGTCGGTTTTGTTTCAAAGTTCCGTGAATATGGCCAGGTCCGTTCGCTTGGCGGACTACATGAAGGACGGAGAGACGGAATGCCGGTATTCGCAAGGAGAACTGGAGACGGCAGCCGTGAGCATCGTCGATGCTTTATATGGTGCATAGAAGGATCCGTTCACTGGGAAGTCCACGAACGTGCGTGGAGATTTCTCCAAGCTGAAGTATGTGCAGTCGCTCGACCCGATAGCGAGACGCCTGGCTGCAGGGGCCAGCGCGGTCGCTCGGAAGATTGAAGGGACAAACGAGGTGCGGACACTCATGAGATACGACACACATGCGGCTCGAATCGCCCATGGGGTGCCGCTATTTTTCACCATGTCCCCGGACGAGCGGCACAACCTGGCAGTGGTGCGGTTGTCGCGCTCGCGAAAGAGGGGTCCAGTGAATCGTCGTGCTGCGCGGGCACTGCACGGACCCACGTACGGGGGTATGTGGGAACCGCCGTTGGCGCACGCGCCAGAAGTATCAGGAGGTGACGTGACAGGACACTGGCGCGAGCAGGCGGACCAAAATGGGCCGGGCACCAAGGGGGCGCAGGATGACGACGACGTGAACATGGCAGTGCCTCTGGCGATGTTGGCGGATGCCGTGCCCGCGTCGGACGAGAGAAGGGCAGTGCTCGCCCGGGACCCGCTGGCGGGCGTTGATGGGTTTCGAGTCATCGTGGGCCTTGTATTTGAGTACATACTGGTGATGCGATATTGCCCGAAATGCCCAGATTGCCATTGCGCGGACTTGCTTGGCAGCAACGCCACGGCGATGGGCGGATGCTTGGGCCGAGTGGACGGGGTGTGCGGCAGCATTGAAGCTCGGAAGTCGGCTGGAAGTCTTCATCTGCACGTGCATGTCTTCGTGCAATGTTTGCACCAACACGCCCCGTTGCACGAACTGGTTCGGCTGCCGCCTGGTGCGCTGAAGAGGCTGGTGGACGAGTACCAGAGGTACAAGAGAAACGCGAGTCGTCAGGAGTACGCAGACGTTGAAGGATGGAGGGGAAGGAAGCAGGAGGTGGAAAAGGCGGGGCCCACGTACCGCGAGACGACGGATCTGGTCGCAGCGCCGAAGTACATACAGAGCGGACGGATTAATGGATTGGGAGATACGGGTGGAGGCAGTAAGGAAACCATGAACGGCCAATCCCCGTGCGCGTCTGGTTGCGTTGCAAGAGAAAATGTGAGGAAAATGAGGATGCGCGATCGTGGCTGCAGGAGTACCTAGGCGCGTTGGTTCAAAAGGGCCAGGAGTTTCCACGGAACCACGCGCGCCAATGGAGTAAGTGTTTGCGGCGCGTGGTACCGCTGGCTCATTGTCAGTGGAAAGATGATATATTACAGTGCAAAAAGCGTCTTTCCGCGGGCGGCGTGGCTAATAGATCGCGCGGTAGTGTTGCGCCGGGGCTTTTTGAAAAACCGCGACACGCCGCGAGCAGGCAGGAGGAATATGACAGGGTGCTTGCGCGGACCCATGAACGAAGACAACCTGAACGGAACGCTGCCAGCGATGCTCAGCGGCGCGGTTAGGTTGAATTTTAACAGCGATGTACAGATCCCGCGCAGGTTCCCAGTGACGGAAGCGACGCGCGATAGTGGTGTGTGCGAAGAGCGGTGCTGGGAGACGGATCGGCCGATAGACATGGTTCTGGCAGCGCAACGAGCGCAGAACGCAGCAGCGGGGTACGCGGCGGACGATCAGTGCAAGCGGCATGCCCCGTCGTTCAACGAGGTGAGGGAAATCAAAAAAGGGACACCACGCGCTGGCGGAGCAGACGAAGGACAGGACCGCGGCGTACCGATCGAACAGGCACATGAAGAGGTTTCCCAGTGACATGTACGGGAGAGGCGTGGTGCGGTCAGCGCAGGAGAGTGCGAACCTGCGAGCGTACAGAGACCCCAGAGTCGTGACTGGTGCCGAGAGTTTCAAGACTGCGAAGACAGCCATGATCCCAGGAGCTGAAGGCGTTCGCATGGCGGGGCAGATTTGTGCTGACGGCGGCGACGTTCCCGTGGCGGCGTCGGGGTTGCTGGAAGCGGACAAACGAGAAGGGTCGAAGAAGGTTCGAATTGTGTTCAATAGTCCAGTGCACTTGCATGGCACGCACCCAGTAGACGCTCCTGGGGCGCCCGACTTGGCACACTTATCGTTGTATGAGTTCATTCGATATTGGCGCATCGAGTTGGCTGCGTTTCCACGTAGCGGAGCAGACGTAGCATCTGCGGCCAGCGACGATTACCAGGCGGAACTGACGCATTCCGGACTCCTGAAGGTTCGCGAGGCTGACCAGGAGAGAGCGAATTCCAACGCAGGCGGGGCGCGGCCGGGAGCTCAGCTGAAAGCCGGAGTGGATTACGTCATTAAGGAAGAATGCGGTAGTTATTCTTGGTGCCGTTTCCGGATATTCCAGAGCTGGAAGCCTTGAGACACACGTGGGTTATGGTGCGGAACGAGCGCCCGGGGAACCCAAGTTTTCGTGGAGCGCCGCAGCCGAAACACGGGGCGGGGGAGGGGGACAGAAACGGGATCTTGTTGATGGTATATTTCAGGGCGTTCACACTCCTTGACGGTGTCGATTGTGGAGTACCGCACCTGCGCGATTTCCGCGGAGCGCAGGGGTCGTGGGCGGAGGCTGCGTCAGAGTGGTTAAAGAAAGGCATGCCATGTGAAGAAACGAAGAGGCACGTGCAGAACTACATGGGCGTGGTGGACTTGCGACCGATCACGGAGGAAGATCTCGCGAAACACGAGGGCGAGCTGCGCAGCGACGAAGAGCTGGGCCCGAGAATTGTCGACGCGGCGACGAGACGGAAGACGCGTGTAGGGGGTGCTTCCATGGAGAAAGAGGACAGACGGACGAGCGTCGATGCAGAGTGCGAGAAGGAGAAAAGCCGGGAGGCCATGGCCAGGGGCGACGCCGTGCGGGGCGCGAGAACCAGTCGGAAGAGCGCAAAGCGCAAGAACCGCGAAGGGTACGGCGCGCTGTGGCGGGGTGACGCGGCAGTGCAGAGGGCGCAAGCGGCGGCCGCGGCGTCTAGAGCCGCAGAAGGAAGCTGCGCGGGCGAAACGCAAGGTGGCCCCGAAGTGGTGGCGGCCAAGAAGGCGTCGGCGTCTAGTGTGCGGAAGTGGAGAGACGGGTTGGCGGATAGCGGGTTGAACGAGGGACAGCGTTGCGTCGTTGGGAAGGTGGCAAATCGGGCGCTGGCGCAGGAATTTCCAGGTTCTGCGATCCGCGCGAACAAAGGCGAGAGTCGTTCCGATACGCAGCCCCTCGTGCGGATGTTGCATGGTGGTCCAGGGGCCGGAACAAGTTTTGTGATAGACAAGATCCGGAAGGAACTGTTCGAAAAGGAGATGGGGTGGACACGCGGCGTAGAGTTTCAGGCGGCGGCGTTGCAGGCTACAAACGCGTCGGCTCTGGGCGGGAATATTATCCATAGTGCTTTTGGGCTCAGCGTGAACCAAACGAAGGGACCGAATTCAGGGGGCGATGGGGGCGCGGAGTCGAAAAAGAAGACGAAGAAGGAAATGGCCTCGCAGCGCACGCCGCAGTGGAAGTGGTTGATAGTAGACGAAGTGAGCATGGTCAGCGCGAACTTCCTCGCAGAGCTGGATTCGCAGTTGCGTTCGTGCATGTCAGCAGCAAGTGGCGCGAGGGTAGATGGAGACGGCGTGCCCAGGCCTTTCGGAGGCTTGAATGCGTTGTTCTGCGGGGACTTCTACCAGTTGGAGCCGCCGTCAGGGACAGCCATTAATGCGCTTCCGGCGTCGCACTTGAAGAACGCGAGGAAATGCGCGCCAGGTGCGACGGAGGACCACGGACAGCATATCTTTTGGGGCGCTGGTGGCGAAGGCGCAGTTCAGGGAATGACAGAGTTGACGGAGCGCAAGCGCGTGGAGAACCAGGACGACTGGTTCCTTGGAGTGCAGGACGAGTTACGCCGAGGCAACCTGTCTGAACGCACGCGCAATTTTTTGCATGGCAGACGGACGGACGTGCCGGGATCGTGGGTGAACGGCGCACCGCTGCGCGGGAACTCGCGTTGCATCGATGAAGAAAAGGCCATCCCGCAGAACAACGAGCTAGAATGTGAGGCGTGTAAAGTTGAAAGGCAGAAGAGGAAGCTCGTCGCGACGTCGCCCGAAGACGGCAGGCTTCGGGAGGCAAAATTCCTGGGCGCTGTCGCCATTTATGCCAATCAAGACATCCGTTGCCACGTCGGGAAACAGAGAGCTGTGCAGTGGGCCAAGGAGCGAGGAGAACAGCTGCTCTCGGTCGCGGCCAGGGACCGCCCCTGCCACGGGGGGGGACAGAGGCGACCGTGCACATTGGAGGATAAGATACGTTGGCTCGGGCACGACGACAAGGAGGGCGCGAGCTTGCCTGGGCGGCTGCCGCTGGCCAAAGGGATGCCCGTGGCTTTGGGGGATCACTTGGATCAGTCGAAGCAACAGCTTCTGCGGGGGCGCACGGCCACGATCCGTGGATGGGTGCTGCGCGAGGGCGAGGTCGCGGGAGATGAAGACGAGGAAGTGTTGTTGCATCTGCCGCGAGTGATTGCGTTGGACTTCCAGACGAAGGAGCGGCACCTGCCCGGGCGGGGGCCGGGGCTGCATCCGATCTTCCCATCGAGAGGGCGGCAATGGTTCTTGGGCGGGTATCGGAAGCATCCAGTCTTGAATGTGAAGCGCGCCCAATTTATGGCAACCCCGGTTTTGGCAGCAACGGCGCACTCTGCCCAGGGCCGAACCGTGGCAGCGGTGATAGCAGACCTCGAAAGAGGGCGCGGCGTGAGTTGGATGTCCAGTTACGTTGCCATCGCGCGCGGGCGGAGGCGGGAGAACTTGTTGATTTTCAGGCCCTTCGACAGGAAGCCGCACAACGCGGGAGAGATGCCAGGCGCGCAGACATTGTTGTTGGTGCTTCGCGGGGATAAAGTGGACTGGGAGGAGTGGGAGGCGAAGCTGATGCCGCGCGATCAGCGCGGGCGTTGCCGACGACGGCTGCTGGTGGAGGCGTTCACGAAGTGCGAGTTCCAGCGGAAGGAGAGGCCGGCGCCCTGTAAAGAGTGCACCGCCGAGATGAAGAGCCGGGACGAAAAATGGTGCAAGACGCGCGACGGATGGGCAACGACAGCGCAGGGCGATGGAGGCGTGCAGGAGAGCGGCGATGGGGGCGTGGCAGGTGTTGGCGATGGGGTCGACGCGAGAAGAATTCGGACCTTATGCTGCGTCAAGTGCAGCGGTGTCAAAGGGCAACAGAAGTCTCGCCGTTGCAACGCGAAATGGGCCGAGAGCGTGGGCAGAGTGCGTCGTTCGAGCGATGACTGTCTGGCACTATTCCCAGAGGAGGCGGAGATGTCCGAAGCCCAGAAGAAGCACAACGCAGCAGGGGAGAGGTTGTGTCGGAAATGCGCGGAAGAGCGCGAGAGGACGACGCGCGAGTCGAATAATAAGAAACGCGTGTGCCAAGTGCTTTGTTCGAACGATGACTGTCTGGCGGCATGCCCAGAGGAGGCGGAGATGTCCGATGCTCAAAAGAAGCACAAAGCAGCAGGGGAAAGGCCATGTCGGAGTTGCGCGGAAGAGCGCGAGAGGACGACGCGCGAGCTGAATAATAAGAAGCGGAAAGCTGAGGCGGACGCTAAGCCGCTGACGTGCGCGGCGTGCGGAGGAGCGTTCTCGGACACGAAACATTGGAAGCCAGCGCAAGTGGAACATCATCGAAAGACGAAACAGCTCAAAGTGGTGTGCGGGGTCTGTGAGAAACTCGGGTTCACAGCGCGCAGTTGCCGAGCGTATCAGTGCAGCGGCGCGTGCGAGAGGAGACTACCGAAGTCGGCGTTTCCCGGGAACCCTGCCCATGTCGCGCGCGACGAAAAGAAGGGCACCCTGAAGTGCAATACATGCAAATGATGCCCAATGGGGCGCGCGTGCTGGGGAGGAGAAGGAGGGCGGGGAGAGAAGGAGGAGGGGGGGCGGAGGATAGGGGGGAGAAGAATCGGAGAGGATCGGGAGAGGAGGAGGGTGGGGAATGAAACGAAGGGAGAGGGGAGGGGGACCAGGAGGAGGTGGAGGAGGAGGAGGAAAGGGAGGAGGGGGATACTGAGATGAGGCTCTGGCTTCTGGGTTATATGTTAGAGGCTTTTTGTTTCTGTATCGGGGTATCGCGGCACGGCTGTCGGGGGCCTCTGGAAGGCAATGTTGAAGCCACTTGGGGGCCGAGGTGGAGGGGGGGGGCGAGGAAAACACAGAGAGAAAGCTCAGAGTCCTGGGTTATGGGTTAGAGGCATCTTGTAGGTGTATTGGGATCTCGCGGCACGGCTCTCGGAGGCTTCTGGAATGCAGTTTTGAAACCACTTGGGGGCCGTTTCGGAGCCCCTGGGGGGTTTCTTGGGGGTTATTTAGGGCGTCAGGGGAGAGTCTTGGGGGCCTCTGGCGGCCTCTGGGGGCACACTTGGGGCCGCCTGGGGATCCTTGGGGCGGAAAGCTAGTTGTTTTAAATGTTTGGTCGCCCTCTTGGGCTTCTCTGGGTGCAGTTTTGGAGCCGTCTTGGGGGCCTCTGGGGCCGTCATGGGGCCATCTGGGGCCGTCTTGGGGCCGTCTTGGGGGTCTCTTGTGCCGTCTTGTGGCTGTCTTCGGGGCCTCTTGGGCCGTGTTGGAGCGTCGGGAAGCCAGAGAGGCAAACAGGCAAAACAACTCAGAAAAATCACAATGGAAAATCAACAATTTTAGCCTCTTGAGGCCCTCTTGGACGGCTTGTTTGGGACCTCTTGGGCCGTCTTGGAGGCCTCTTGGCCGATCTCGGGGCCATCTTGGGCGTCTTGGAGCACATGTGAGGCGTCTCGGGGCCCTCGTGAGCCGTCTTGGAGGCCTCTTGGGGCCTTCTTGCCCCGTTTTGACGCCCTCTTGGGTCCGGAGAAGCCTCGTGGTGCGCTCGCGCCGGGCCGGGGGGGGGGGGGTCAAATCTCCGGTTTGGGGTCCCGGGGGGGGGGTAGGGGGGGGAACTAGCTCACACGCCTAGAGACCCACAAGGGGTCGGCGGACTATACCCGTGCGCGGGTCGATCCTGTGTCTCACGTGCATGACGACGACTCCACAGTGCTCTGTGCAGTGGGTTCAGCGTCCAGCCCCGCCGTAACTGGTCCCCCCCGATTGCCTCACGTATTGCCTCAGCACTCCTCCAATGCACCAGCCGATGAATCGTCTTGCAAACCCATGCACCAAGCGAAGCAACGGCTGGTAGCTTACCGCCGTCTGGTGCCTGATTTGACTCCCAACAAGTCTCATAGCAATGCTGTTCTCAAATGGTGCAAGGATGTGGTGGTAGGCAAGGAGGTGGCCGGCGACGAGCTGGCGTCCGCGAGTCTCAACATGGAGCCGCATGTCCTTCAGGACCTCCGCGTGATTCTTGCTGAAGCTGGAGACCACGACTCTGGAATATCTTGGGTGAGCCTGTGGCTGAAATGGGGCGAGCCCTTCACCGATTCCAGGAGCGTCGCCCCCGGCAAGAACGCGCAGAAGCGGGCCGAAAACACGCTGTGGTACTTCGGGCGAGCACCGCCAAGCTTGTTGTCGTGACGCCGTTCTTTTTTGCCAGGAGTGGTGGTGCGCAAGGCGCGCGTCCACGGCCTTCTCGGGCACATGTCTGAAGTGGCGCAGGTCCTCAGTGGGCCCCGGAAACGGCAGCGCCGCTTTTTCACCATTCTTCACGCTTCGCGTATCCCCACCAGCTCCCTGGTCCGGTGGCTCAGACGCGTACGGTGTCGATTACATCCATCGTCCACCTGGCTACCTTGTCCGTCCCTGGGGCTTTCCGTGGCCGGACGCTCCTGGACCACACTCCCTTCGTGGGGGTCTCGGTGTGCGACTTTGGTGTCGCCACATCGTTCACCAGTTTGGACCAAGTTGGACACCCATGGCAGTCAGTATACCAGCTTGCCGCCACCCTGGTCACATCCTGGTGTATCCCTCGCGCCATTTTGGCTGCGCCATCTTGGCTGCGCCATTTTTATCCTCGGTTGGCTAATTCACATGCGCGCTTCCCTGGACAGGGTCCCTGGCAGCTGCAGTCAATTCGCATACCTGGTGGTTCAGCTCCCATGGTGTCGCACGTTTGCACCCCCTGGCAGCCCCTGCAGCTCACAGCCCCCGCCCCGGCGGTAGGTCCTGCTGAGCTCCGCGCGCGCGCCGGCAATTAGTTCCGCTCGTAGCCCGAGCCGACTCGACACGCCGTTGGCGCTTTCGCCCGCGGTCTGCGACGAAAAAGTACCCCCACCAGCCCGCACTTCTGAGCGGCAGCGAGGCCCGCCTGCTGTTGTCTCCTCCCTGCTGTTCTCTCGTTTTCTCCCGTTGTCTCTCTCTCTCTCTCTCTCTCCCTCTCTCTCCCGCTTGCGCAATTTAGGCCGTAGCTCGAGTGTTACAACTTTCTGACGGCGTTCGGCACTTCCGCTACGCTTGCGATCAAAAAGTATCCCCACCAGCCCATCCAGAAACGATGCCCATAAGATCTGACAGGTGGAGGGAAGAAGAGACACGCATCATAGTCAAAAAGCGAGGGAGCCGGCTGGCCGAAGAGACGCGAGGGAATGCTGACCCTCCTGGGATGGCTCTGAAGCCATTTCGAACCTTCTTGGAGCGGTCTTGTGGCCTCTTTGAGCATCTTGGGGGCCATCTTGAGCCAGCTTGGGCTATCTTGAGCCATCTTGAAGGTCATCTTGGGCTCTCTGAGGCCGCTCGGGGGCCTCTTGGGGGCCTCTCGAGGGCTTCTTGAGCCCTCTTGGGGCCTCTTGGGGCGCTCGTGGGACCCTCTTGGGGGCCTCGTGAGAGCCTTGGACGGCCTCTTGGGGCCATCTTGGAGGCGATCGGTCAAAAGAGAGGGGGTACTCGATTTGCGTCCCCCCCTCGGGGGCCACGATCCTCGTGATGGGGGGTTTAAACGGGCCTCTGAACGGACAACAAGAAAAGGGCAAAACGGAACCGGTCAAACAATTGCAAACCGTAGGTCTAGGCGTTGGCGGACATGGAGTTCGCGACGCGTTGCGTATCCCAGCCAACCATTTTCAAACAACCACTCGGGGAGTTCCCCCTGATCAGGGGAGTGCAGCAGCGTGCCGTTGGAACAAATGCGGGGCAGCCGTTGCCTTTGCACCGATATGTGCGTATACGTATATAGCAGGGGAGTCTTGGGGCCTCTTGGGTGTCTTTGGCTCTGGGAGCCTCTTGGAAGCCTCTTGGAAGCCTCTTGGGGTTATTGTGGGTTCCTCTTGGGGGCCAGTTTGGAGGCCTTTGGAGCCTTGTTGGGGCATTTTTGATTGCCCGTGGGGTCCTCTTGGGGCTCTCTTGGGGCCCTGTTGGGCGCCTTTCTGGCTCGTCTTGGAGTATTTTCGGAGGCCGTGATTCAGCAATGAGAGCGGTGTGCGTGGATTACCCCCCAGACCAAACTGCCTTGTCGGGTTGCTTTAGGGGCGCTTCCATCTGGGATCCATCCGGAGGCCTCGCGAGCCCATAGTAAGCGAAAAGGCGAGAAGGCAACACACACAAATAGATTTCCTGTGGCGTTGTGGCGATTTTTGCCTCCCGGGGGGGGGTCCTTGGGAGGCTCCGTGGTCACTTGGAACCGTCTTGGGGGTGGTGTTGGGGCCACTTGGAAGCACGCTTGAAGCTATCTGGAGCCATCTTGGGATGTCTTGTGCCAGCTTGGAGGCTGTCTTATGCTATTCAATCGCTTCGCTCATTCCGCCAGCCCATGTTGCATGATCGCTACTGCTTCGCCGTGGGCCCGGGGCCATTGTGGCGCTGCCGAGGAGAAAGAAGATAAGGATGGGGAAGGGGAGGGGAGGAGGAGGAGGAGGAGAGGATGAGCAGGAGAGGAGGAGTGTGAAGATACGCAGGAGGAGGAGGAGGAGGAGGAAGAGGAAGGGGCGGAGGAGGAAGCCTTTCGTTGGCATCTTGTGTTGCTCTTGGGGCCAAACAGGGTCGTCGTCAAGATGCTTCTTTGGGAGGCCTCTAGGGGTCTTTTGAGAACCCGTTCGGGGCCGCCTGGGAGGCATTTTTGAAGCCTTCTGGGGGGCCTCCTGGGGGCCTCCTGGGGCCTCTTGGGGGCCTCTTGGCGGCATCTGGGGGCCTCTTGGGGGCATCTCGGGGCCTCACGGAAGGCGCGAGGTTTCGGTTCGTGGTCCCCCTCTTGGGCCCCTCTTGGGGCCGTCTTGGGGCCGTCTCGGGCCGTCTTGGGCGCCTCTTGGGCCGTCTCGGGGCCCTCTTGGGCCCTTCGGGCCCTCTTGGAAGCCTCTTGGCCCGTCTTGGGGCGCTCTTGGGGGCCTCTTGGGCCGTCTTGGAGCATCGGATGGCCGAAAAGGGGACAAGGCCCAAATCCTTCAAAAACCATAGCAAAATTTATGATTGTGGCCTCTCGGGGCCCTCTTGTGAGGCCTCTTGGAGGCCACTTGGAGGCCTCTTGGGCCGTCTTGGGGTCATCATCGGCGTCTTGGAGCGCTCTTTGGGCGTCTCGGGGGCCCTTTGTGCAGTTTTGGGGGCCTCTTGGGGCACTCCTGGCGCGCTCCTGAGGGCCCCGGGGGAGTCTCCCAGGACCCTCCCGGGCTCCTCCCGGGATCCTCTCGGGCTCCTCTCGGGGTAATTTTGATCCAGGGACCCCCCGGGGCCGCCCCGCGCGCGCGAACTAGAAATGTTGTTAACCACTTACCGGAGATCTTAGCACGCCTCTGGCCCGTTGGGCCGGCGAATTTGCGGCCCTCTTGGGTCCATATTGGGCCATCCTGGACGCTCTCAGGCTCTCAGCCCTCGCAAACACCCCCTCCATACCCAGGGAGATCGGGGATATGGGGAGATGTAAACCTCTGCCCCAAGGGGGAGAAGTAGGTTGGAAGAAGTAACTCGCTAAACCACCGACGCCCTGAAAGGGCTGGTTGAATTCAATGCTGCATGGGTGCTTGGCGTTGAGCGAGCACCCACGGAATGTTGCTGAGAGCCCCGTCCTTTTCTCCTGCTCCTGCGTCTTTGCTTCAACCTCGACCGACGATACGTTTTGCAGAACCACGCCGGATCTACTGACGCGTCTCCGCCAGTAGCCAGAAGAGGAGCCTTTGGGCCTGTGAGCATTGTGCCCACTGAGCCATCCAGGCTACGCACTGCTACTGCCGACGAACCCATCTACCTCCCTGGACGCCAATCGCTAAGACTCAAAGCGTATTTCTCGTTCTGTGATCGCCTGAGCCGTCTCGCCCCTGGCAAGTGTACAGTGTGCAGTTGGCGCCAGTGTGCAGTTCGTGGTGCTCTCCAGCGTGACAGCGCAGCGCGGTGCACGCGAGACGGGCACTGCCCTCGCCCAGCGTCGGCGCCGAGGGAGAGAAACCAGTTTTCGTAGAGGAAAAAGGCATCAACATGCACTCTCGCAGCTCCGCGCGGATCGGCATTCACCCCCCCATTCTGGCGCGCGTAGTGCATCAGGGGCGGCGCCGGAGGAGCCACCAGGCAGGCCCAGCGCCGATCCAAGCAATCCGCGCGGATTCTTACGTGCTTATGTTCATGTAGTTCTCTTTTTGTGGTCACGGAAGAACATACGCGCGCTGGCCGACATTCCGGCCGAGTTGACCCAAGTTGAGATCTGCGGTCGGCTTTTCTTGGAGCGCGCCGATTTCGGCCAGATCGGGGCTCCTTGAAGTAGGCCCAGACCCTCATGCTTTCCACGCTCTCGCCCCTCCTAGCGGCGCCGACGCTGGGAACTCGTGCCCGCGCGCTTACCGATTCCGATGTCCTCTTAGCTACATGCAGCAACAAAATGCAGAGCTGAAGGCACCCGCGTGCGTTTTTTTGATGCCCCCTCCCCCCCCCCCGCCCTTCCCCCCCCCTAACGACGTTTCCTCCCCCAGGGCGTCCCCGGCACTGCCGCAGTGCGTCCAGCACCACAGTCTGCGGTGCCAGACCTACACGACGGCGTTATGCCCCCTCCCCCCTCTCCCCCCCATAACGCCCTGTCATACCAGAGTCCAGTATCCCCAAACAGCGTCTTTTGACCCAAGGTGGCTCCTGAGAGTGCTCGTGCGTTCTTCCGCCTGCGCCTTCCGTGTCGTCGTCTAGCTTTTCGTGATCACCGTCGTCCTACTCCTCCTCCGTTTCCTCCTCCTCCTCCTCCTCAGCGCATCCACGTAATTTTCGTTCTCGCCCTCGCCCTCCCCCTTCTAATACACCTCATCATCAGTTATCCCCCTTCTCTCTTTCTCCCGCTTCTCCTCCTCCTCGTCATCTTCCTCATCCCGATCCCTCTGGTCCTCCTTCCCCTCTTCTTCCTCCTCCTTCTCATCCTCCTCCTCGTCCTCCCCCTCCTTTTCCTTTTCCTTCTCCTTCTTCTCTTCCTCCTCCTCCTCCTCCTCCTCCTCCTCCTCCTCCTCCTGTATCTCCTCTCAGTCTTCCCCGTCCCCTCATACGGAATCCTCCTCATGCTGCTAGTGTTATATCTACTGGTCGTATTTCCCCCCCCCTCCTCCTCCTCCTCCTCGTCTTCATCCTCTACCTCGTCATCGACCTCCTGCTCGTAATTATCCTCTTGCTTCTCCTCCTGCTCGCCGTGCTCATCCTTGTATTCCTCATAATCCTCCTCGTGCTCCTCGTCGTCCTCCGCTTCGCAGTGCTTCTCTTCTTCCTCCTCCTCCTCCTCCTCCTCCTCCTCCTCCTCCCCTTTCCTCCTCCTCCTCCTCCTCCGCCTCCCCCGCCTCCTCCTCGGAATGCGCCTCCTCCTCCTCGTCCTCGCATTCCTCCTCCTGTTTATCCTCTTCATCCTCTCCCTTCTTACCCTCTTCCTCGTGCTGCCCGTCCTTTTCCTCCTCCTCCTCCTTCTCATCCTCCTCCTCCTCTTCCTCCGCCTCTTCCTCTGGCTCCTCCTGCTCCTCCACTTTCTCCTCCTCCTCCTCCTTCTCCTCCTTCTTCTCCTTCTCATGCTCCTGTTACCTCCTCTTCTCCGCTCCCTCGGCCATGCCAGGGATGCCTTCGAACCACGGTGCCGCTTCCAGGTGGCACCCTCGTCAGGGATGCCCTCAAACAGGTAGCGTGTGAGCCTGGTCCCGTCTCTCCCTCCTCCATTGCTCCTCGCGCGCAGCATCTTGGAGCTCTTTCCTCCTCGTATCGAGTCTGTGTTGAATCCCGTACAGGCTTCGCCGGGCTGGTGTAGGCATTTCTACTGGCCGCATCGGACCTGTAACGGATCTCATACAGGCCGTGCCGGTTTTGTCATCGAATCTCTTTAGTGGTGGATCCTATTGAAATAGACACCTACCAGAGGTGGAGCCGCACGTATTGCAATCCAATTCGAGGTGGGGCCACATGTAGAGGGATGCCAATTGGGTCCGTAGATGGGTTCCTACAGAGTCCGTAGGGATCCCATGGGATTCCTTCAAGATTCCGACAGGATTCCCATAGGGTCCGTAAGGATCCTATGGGATTCCTACGGTTTTTAAAGGATTCCTATAGGGTCCGAATGGATCCTATAGGATTCCTACGGATGCCTACAGGGTCCGTAGGGATCCGATCGGATTCTTACAGGATTCCCACAGGGTCCGTGGGGATCCGATGGGATTCCTACAGGATTCGTAGAAAGGGTCCGTAGGGGTCCTATAGGATTCCTATCAGATTCCCACCGGGTCATATAGGATTCTGATAGGATTCGCGTAAGAGTCTTTGAAGATCCGTAGGGGTGCTATAGAATTCCGACAGGATTGCTGCAGGGTCCTGCAGGATGCCCATATGATTCGTATAGGAGCCCTCTTTAGATTTCGTGGGGTCGTATGGGATTCCAACAGGTTTCTTACAGGGTCCTGTAGGACTCCCATCGTATTCCTATATGCCCGGTCCACCACGGGGGGGCACCATATTAAGGATTTGCCGCGTGTCGCTGACGTCGTTATCGCCATCACCATCATCATGACCATCATCGCCATCACCGTCATCACCATCATCATCATCATCATCATCATCATCATCAGCATCATCATCATCATCTCCATCATCATCATCATCCGCAGCAGTTTCGGCTCTCGGACGCGAGTAGCTCGTTTTCCGCTTTTCGCGCTGCCTCTGGCGCGGGACGACGCCGCCGCTGCCTCTGGCGCGTAGCGCCATGTTCTGCTCGGTTTCCCTCCGCACCGGCTTCGCTGGCGTCGATGTCGAATGCGTCCAGAATTTGGACACACGCGCCATTCTCGTCTTCATCTTCGACTCTTTCGTGCAGTTGCATCTGCAGCAGAAGGCTTGGCTGACCGAGTTTGTCCTGGCGCACGGCGCTTCGACGTACTCGCGCCGACAGATGGACCAGGAAAAGAGTAACCCCGAACCCACGATAATAATGTACCCCCCCTTGTCGTTAGAGTTTTTTATCGTCGACCAATAAGAGTTTGGTCGGGGGCGCGGGGGCGCGGAGGCCGAACTTCATTATCACGGGAAAAGTTCGCCATCGAGGTTACTTCCATCTTATGTTCAGGTAACAACATCAAGCGAAGCGAACACGTTGTTTCAGGATGTCTCAAGCGAAACCAATAGCCTTCTATATATTTGTAGTTATTCCTGTCTCTCTTTCTTTCTTTCTCTGTCTCTCTCTCTGTCTCTCTATCTCTTTATCCTTCCTGGCTTCTCTCTCTCTCTGTCTCTCTATCTCTTTTTCCCCCCTCCTCCTCCTCCTCCCCTGGCGCCCTTAACTTGTTTATCGCTGGGGTTGATTATCCTGGGAAACGAGGCGCGTGAGCTACCCTGCGCGAGCAGATGAAAATTCTATGTTTCATGAAGCGTTTACAAATTAAGTCTGATAAGGTTTAAACGTTGGATTTGTGCTATCTCCTTCTCCTCTCCTCCTCCTGCTCTTTCTCCTCCTCCTCTCTCGAGGATGTCTCAAGCGAAATAAGCAATAAGTTGAAGATGTCTCATGCGAAACAGACAAATATTTCGAGGATGTCTCAAGCGAAAAGTCGCAATTCGTTGAGGATGTCTCAACCGAGACAGTCCTCAAGATAGATTTGGCTCTTTCCACTTGATATATCTTTTTGCTGGCCCTGGCGGGCAACTTTTAGTATCTCCCCGAAAACCCCGAACTTTACTATCCCTGGGAGTTTATTCTCGTGGGTTCAGGGTTACGCTGCGGGACATCTGCCCCCCAGGGGACTCGCAGCGCGTCTCTCTTAACATCGTGGCGCTCTCTCTCTCTCTCTCTCTCTCTCTCTCTCTCTCTCTCTCTCTCTCTCTCTCTCTCTTTCTCTCTCTCTCTCTCTCTCTCTCTCTCTCTCTCTCTCTCTCTCTCTCGCCGTCGGACGTAGAACACACGCAGCGCCGTTTCTCCTACTGCAGGGAGTTTCGCGTCTTCAGCGACAGATGGGCACGAACGCTGCCGACGAGCCTGCAACCGGCGGCGCTCCTCGTGGAGCGAGGGCGCCAGGCGTGCGCGTTGCCGAGCGACGTGCAAATTCTGCCAGTGCAAACGCTGCTCATGGTAGCTGCACAGGCAGAAACTAGCGATTTGCGCGACGCGGCCGCAGAGCGCACTGACCGCGGACAGCGGTACTTTCGCTACGCTCTCCATCAGCCGCAGCATTCTCTCTTCGAACGTGCTGTGCAGGAGCGCGCTTGCTTCCCCAGGGTGCTGGAAGGTCGTTTCTTACAGCGCAAAGCCCGCGACGCCATTAGCAGTGAAGTCCAGAAATGGCTCGCGCGCTGGGGGCAGCCCCAGGAGCGTCAGCGTCTCATCGCTCTCCTGGACGGCGCGGCACCTGAAACGCAAGGATTCGGATTCTTTTTGTGGCGAGTTCCCTCGTAGAGCACTCTGCCGCTGCCTCTGGCGCAGGTGCCCGCGGGTGCCTCGGGGCGCCCATCGAGTGCCAGCAATTTACGCCAACGAGTTTAACGCTTTCCGAAACGTATCCGTTGCCTCTGGCGCGTCCGCTGCCTCTGGCGCGTCCGCTCGCTCTGGCGCGTTCGCTGTAGGATATAGTGGTGTTTGTGGTGTATTATGTGATTGTTCTTTCACGCGGCAATGGCTTGCAGGCTGCCTCTGGCGCTTCCTTCGTAGGGTTTTCGAGACTAGGGCTGCGTACTAGGAGCTCTGGATTGCGACTCCCCGACTCTCCGACTCCCCGACCACCCGACCCCCGGGCTCCCCGACTCCCCGACCGACTCCCCGACTCCCCGATTCCGACTCCCCGACAACTCCCGGACTCTCCGACGACTCTCCGACTCCCCGATTCCCCGACTCCCCGACTCCCCGACTTCCCGACTCCGCGACCCCCCGACTAACCGACTCCGCTCCCCGTCTCCGACTCGCCGACCCCCCGATTCCCCGACCCCTTGACTCCCCGACTCCCCAAGATGGCGCCATAGGAAGGCCCCGCGCGCCATCGCAGCCTCATCGGCCCAAGCGAGCCTCTGAGCCTCAGCCGCTGCCTCCCAGCCCTGGCGAAGACTCTGAGCCTCAGCCGCTGCCTCTGGCGCGCCCCCCCCCCTCGACTTAGACGCCGCGGGCCGCGCGCGCGGGGCCGGCCGCTCCCGCGACGCAGGCCTTCCTCGGAGCGTGGCTGGATGAGCTGTCCGCGATGGGCGCCCTGCGCTTCTGCGCCGCGCGCAGGAGCGCGCGCGAGGCCCTCGGCGCGGACGCGCCCCTGGAGGGCGAACCTGGCGGGCAGCTTGCGCCTGTGGCGCAGGGCGTGGGAAGCCTGTTCCAACGCCTCGTGCGTGCTCGGCCTGCGCGGCGGGGCCTGGCTCAAGACGGCAACGGTGATTCCGGCGACCGCGGCGAATTCCCCCGCTGCTGTTACTGTGGACTTGGCTTCTGCTGGAGCACTAGCGGCGAGCGGTATTGATATGTTGTTTTTTCGAACCTCTTTTCTGGCAGGGAAGGTAATCGCCGTCCTTCTCGTCTCTGGCAAGGACGCTAGGATCGACCCATTGAACGGTTCCTGCGAGATGGAATTGCAGATGCTCGTTCTTTTCGAAGACTCGCAGTTTGGCGCTGCGATCGTCGCCCCTTCTTGGCGGACCGGCCAGATGCAGCTGACTCCCAACCCGCTAGACGTGTGCGACACAGTCCTCGCCGACGGTTTCGACATATGCCTTTTGGCCCCTCAGACTGAGAAGCGTGGCCCCTCATTGTCCAAGCTCCTTGGCCCCCGCCATGGCAATTGGATTAGCTTGGAGGGGCTGTCATCTGGTATGAAGTGCGTGGCTCTAGACGGGGAAGCCTACGATCTTTTTGAATTCGCAGTTTGGCGCGACTCAGTCCTTCTAGCAACCGGGCGCTGGCGGGAGGCGCCGCCTTTGGCCGAGGTCCAGGACGAGCGCGATATCGCCCTGGAAGGGGTGCTGACGAGGTCGGCGCTGAGGATTCTGACGAGGTTCACGGAAAGGATGCTTACGAGGTTATTTCACAAGTGATGGGAGGCCCTGCCTCTGGCGGGAGAGAGCGATTGAGGCTGCTCAGTAAGTGAGTGGCGGTCCAGGCCTTTTTCTTTGTGGTCGCGGGTGTGAGTGACTGATTCAGTCCTTGCTTTTGCTAAGGCGATAGGGTGTCCACCACGCCTTTTCCACTGCGCGCTGGGGCTCAGCTGCTGCTCGCACTGATGGCTGCTCGTTCCTGGCCGAACCTGGGCCTTGCCTAGGCCTGTGGCGTGGCCGAGTCGCTGCCTCTGGCGTGCCGCTGCCTCTGGTGCGCCTTCTTTAGGCCAATTTCTCCGCCGCGGCAGCTGGCGCCGCGACACTTGCGAGCGGAAAAAGACGTCGTCGTCATCGCCGCCATCGTAGTAGGCGCCATCATAACCACCCACATCATCAGCACAATCAGCGACATCATGACCACCGACGCCATGACCATCGTCATCATGACCCTTGACATCATGACCGCCGACATCATGACCATCGTCATCATGGCCACCGACATCATCTCAATCTTCAGCTTCGCTCCCGCCACCCTCATCGACCACGACCATGGTCGTGTGAGCCGTGCTGTAGTAGTCGCCATCGTCACCATCGACCTTGGTCGTGTTTAGTTTTCTCCTGGGTGGTGTTTAGTACGGCGCCAATGCTTTACCCCGGCCTGCCGAAGGCATGGTGACGAAAATGAAGATGATGACGATGATGGCGATGATGGTTGTGATGATGGTGATGATGATGCGGACGGTGACATACATATGAGACCTTAGGCAATGACGATGATGGTGAGGGCGACGCTGACGATGCTGCTGAGGAAAACTAGACGAGACCCTGGGAAAACTAAACAGGACCCTAGCAACACTAAACAAGACCCTGGGAAGACTAGATAAGACCCTAGGACAACTAAACGAGACCCCAGGACAAATAAACAGGACCCTACCAAAACTAAACGAGAACTTCAGACAACTAGACAGGGCCCTACCCAAACCAAACGAGACCGTAGTAAAACTAAACAGGGCCCTAGCAATACTAAACGATACCCTAGGAAAAGGAAACACGACCGCACCACAACCAAACGAGAACCTAGGACAACTAAACAGGACCCTTGCAAAACCAAACAAGACCCAAGGAAAACTAAACCGGACTCTAGCAGAAGTACACGAGACCCTCGGAAAAAAACTAAACCGGACTCTAGCATAAGTAAACGAGACCTCGGGACAATTAAACATGACCTTGCCAATGCTAAACGATAGCTAGGACAACTAGACATGACCCTACCAAAACTGAACGAGACCCTTGGACAACTAAACAAGACCCTCGCAAAACTAAACGAGACCCTAGGACAACTAAACAGGACCCTAGCAAAACTAAACGAGACCCTGGGAAAACTAAAAACGACCCTACCAAAACTCAACGAGACCCCAGGAAAGTTGAACAGGACCCTCGGGAAACTAAACGAGACCCTCGAACAACTAGACAAGACCCTAGGACAATTAAACGAAAGCCAAACGCAACAGGGCCCTGCAAAACCTAAGCGAGACCCTAGGAAAACCAAACAGGACCCTGCCAAAACTAAACGAGACCTTACGAAAACTAAACAGGACCCTGCCAAAACTAAACGACCCTAGGACAAGTAAACAGGTCCCTACCAAAGCTAAACGAGACCTTCGGACAACCCTAGCAAAACTAAATGAGACCCTAGGAAACGTAAACAGGACCCTACCAACACTTAGGGAGACCCTAGGAAAACTCAACAGGACCCTAGCAAAACTAAACGAGACCCTAGGACAGCTAAACAGGACCATGCGACAACTAAACGCGACCCGAGGAAAACTAAACAGGACCCTAGCAAACCTATTCAAGACCCTAGGAAAACTAAGCAGGACCTTGCCAAAACCAAACGAGACCATGTGTAAACTAAACAGAACCCTACCAAAACTAAACGGGACCCTAGGACATCCAAACAGGACCCTGCCAAAACTAAACGAGACCCTAGGAAAACTAAACAGTGACCCTGGCACAAGAAGACGAGACCCTAGGACAACTAAACCGTACCCAGCCGAAACTA
Source organism: Prorocentrum cordatum (assembly GCA_963575745.1). NCBI lineage: Eukaryota > Dinophyceae > Prorocentrales > Prorocentraceae > Prorocentrum > Prorocentrum cordatum. Next base: position 2,043,615 of record CAUYUJ010001113.1, on the reverse strand, counting down.
AACGAGACACTAGGAAAACGAAACAGGACCCTGCCAGCACTAAACGAGACCCTAGGACAACTAAACAGGACCCTGCCAAAACTAAACGAGACCCTAGGACAACTAACCAGGACCCCGGCAAAACTAAACGAGACCCTAGGAACACGAAGCAGGACCTTACCACAACTGAACAAGGCCTTAGGGCAACTAAACAATACCCTGCCAAAATTAAACGAGACCCTAGGACAACTAAGCAGGACCCGACCAACACTAACCGAGACTATAGGCAATTTAAACAAGACCCTGGCAAACTAAACGCGATCCTAGAAAACTAAACCGGGCCCTGCCAAACCTAAGCGAGACCCTAGGACAACCAAGCAGGGCCCTGCCAAAACTCAACGAGACCCTAGGAAAACGAAACAGGATCCTAGCAAAACTAAACGATATCCTTGGAAAACTCAACAGGACCCTCGCAAAACTAAACGAGACCCCAGGAAAACTAGACAGGACCCCGGCAACATTAAACGGGACCCTCGGGAAACTAAACAGGACCCTGCCAAACTTAAACGAGATCCTAGGAAAATTAAGCAGGACCCTAGGACAACGAATCGAGATCCTCGGACAAAATAAACAGGGCCCTGGCCCTGGGACAACTAAAAAGGACCCTAGCAAAAGTAAACGACACCCTAGGATAATTAAACAGGACCCTACCAAAACTAAACGAGACCCTAGCTGTTGAGGGCCCGGTTGTTGAGTAAGTGAGCGGCGGTCCAGGTTTTTTTCTTTGTGGTGTCGGGTGAGTGACTGATTGAGTCCTTGCTCTTGCTAAGGCGATAGGGTGCCCTCCACTATTCTTGCGCTGCGCGCTGGGCCTCAGCTGCTGCTCGCGCTGCTGTCCGCTCGTTCCTGGCCGAACCTAGGCCTTGCCTAGGCCTCTGGCGCGGCCGGGTCACTGCTGCCTCTGTTGTGCGGCTGGCTCTGGCGCCTTCTGAGGCCGAGGCGGCGTCGCGGCAGCTGGCGCCGCGACACTTGCGAGCGGGAAAACACGTCGTCGTCACCGCCGCGCACGTGGTAGGCGCCATCATGACCACCCACATCATCAGCACAATCAGCGACATCATGACCGCCGACATCATGACCATCGTCATCATGACCCCTGACATCATGACCACCGACATCATGACCATCGTCATCATGACCACCGACATCATCTCAATCCTCAGTTATGCTCCCGCCGCCCTCATCGACCACCGACCATGGTCGTATGAGTCGTGCTGTAGTAGTCGCCATCATCACCACCGACCATGGTCGTGTTTAGTTTTCTCCTGGGTCGCGTTTAGTTTCCCACTGCTGGGCCGTCCTGGACGGCGCCGAGGGGGGGCCGAGCATGCTTTACCCCGGCCTGCCGAAGGCATGATGACGAAAATGAAGATGATGACGATGATGGCGATGCTGATCGTGATGATGGTGATGACGATGCTGACGGTGACATACATATACGACCCTAGGCAATGACGATGATGGTGACGACGCTGGCGATGCTGCTGAGGAAAACTCGACGAGACCCTCGGAAAACTAGACAGGACCGTAGCAAAACTAAACAAGATCATAGGTAAACTAGACAAGACCATAGGACAACCAAACGAGACCCTAGGAAAATTAAACAGGCCGCCGGACAAACTAGACAAGACCCTAGGAAAGCTAAATAGGACCCGGCCACGCACACACCACTTTCAACACCAGGGTTCAGCTGCGTCGCGACGCTGCTTGTACCTTATGGCTGCACGCAGCAAAGCACGAGGAGCCACACACCAGCGCACAGCCTAGTCGTAGCGAAGATGGATGCGCAACGCGGGACGACCACGCTGCGCTCTGCTTTGGGCGGATCAGGCGACGACGAAAGCAAGCCGTGGAATAGCGGTGTGCACATGCTTCGCTGAAGGATTCAAAATCTAGACGCGCGTCGCGGCAACTGCCGTGCCGCGGCGCACGTCGCCGTCGCCGTCGCCGTCGTCGCGCGCGTCGCCAACGCCTGGGCGTGCCCGCAGGGCCCGAGCACCGCCTGGCCGCCGCCGCGCTCAGCGCCCCTGTTGAGGGCGGCCGTCCAAGGCTGTGCGGCGCCCCAGCTCGCGCCTCGCCGCTTGACACCTCGAGGACTGACGGACCCGAGCGGCGAGAAGCGCGGCGTGAGGGCAGCGCTGGCTGCTTTCACCCATGGCTTCGTCGAGGCCCCCCAGAGCATGGGTAACGCGCTGCAGAGCAAGACGTTCAAGCAGCTCCGCATGGCTTCCCACCCTTCGTGCCCTGCCCCGCCTGAGATCATTCGCCATTGTGGTTCAGAACTCAGGCTCCTTATACATGCTGATTTCTGCGCGGTGAACTCCTCCGCGCGTGGCCATGTCTGCGCAGCCCAGGACTCCTCCGCATCCGCCGCCGCCATCGCCGCCGGAGCTTCCCCGGGAGACGCCGCCGCCAGCAGATGCAATGGTGGCGGTGGTGAAGGACAGCTTGAGCGACGCCGAAGGCCCTGCCACTGCCTCTGGCGCGCCGAATCACTGCCTCTGGCGCGGGGGCGATGGTGCCACCCAGGAGGATCTCCAGGACAGCGCGCCGCGTGGCCTGAGTTTTGCCGCCGCATGCAGCGCGCCACCGCTTGCCTCTGGCGGCGAGGGATCTTCAGCGGGGGCCCCTGCGGGCATTAAGGAGGAGCCAAAGGCTGAGCTGCCAATGGCAGCGGCAAAGTCTGATGAGGGAGGGGGTCGGAAGCGGCCTCGGCGCAAGCTGACGAAGGTCGTCTACGAGAAGCGCAGGAAGTGCATCGTGCATTCTTTCAAGGAGGGTGAGGTGATCCCCGACGGCCTCGGCGATATCTTCCAGGGCCTGACGTCGACGCGCGCCAACAAGTACTCGGCTGGCGCCAAGACGAGGGGCCCGCTTGACGTCAAGTACACGGTGGAATGCACGTGCGAGGAGGTTTGGGAGACGACGTCGACCGTGTTGGAGTCCGACTCGGACTGAGGCAATCGTGGATGAGGAGGCCAATGAAGGCCATGGTGGATGAGACGGCCGTCTTCTGAAGACGGCGACCGTGCATGAGTCCGACTCCGATTGAGGCCACCGTGGGCATTTGCACGATGACGGCGGCCTCATTACGATGCCGTGGAGCGTATGCATGCCGACCCGCGGCGCCAAGCCGACCTGTGGCGTCGTTTCGAGCAGACCTGCGGCGACCTGATTTGCCGTGGAGTGTGGCACTTGTTTCAACTCGTTCGATGGTTGTATTGGTTGGTCCGCGGCGGCTTGGAAGACAGGTTTCTTTGAAGGGATTCACCCCTACATCCGCTGGCGCAAAGCAGCCGGCGCCAGCCTCGCCGCCCCTGCTGGCCTCTGTCAGCCTAGTTGTCTAGGCCTCTGGCGTGGCCGAGTCGCTGCCTCTGGCGCGCCGCTGCCTCTGGCGCGCCTTCCGAGGCCAAGGCGGCGTCGCGGCAGCTCGCGCCGCGACACTTGCGAGCGGAAAAAGACGTCGTCGTCATCGCCGCCACCGTAGTAGGCGCCACCATTCATGGCCAGTGGCCGTGATGTGGGTGGCACCCACATCATCAGCACAATCAGCGACATCATGACCACCGATATCATGACCATCGTCATCGTGACCCCTGACATCATGACCACCGACATCATGACCATCGTCATCGCGGCCACCTACATCATCTCAATCCAGAGCCTCCCCTAGCAAAACTAAGCGAGACCCTAGGAAAACTAAACAGGATGAGGGACATCGACGTCGTCGACGTCGACGTCGACGTCGCAGGAAAACTAAACAAGACCCTCGGACAACTAAACAGGGCCCAGCCAAAACTATTCGAGACCCTGGGGAAAGTAAACCCGACCCTACCAAAACTAAACGAGACCGGAGGACAACTAAACAGGACCCTACCAAAACTAAACGAGACCCTAGGACAACTAAACAGGACCATCGCAAATTACACGAGACCTTAGGAACACTAAGCAGGGCCCTACCCAAACTAAGCGAGACCCTAGGAACACAAACTTAACAGGAACCTGCCAATTTTGAACGAGACCATAGGACAACTACGCAGGACCCTACCATACTTAAACGAGACCCTAGGAAAGCTAAACAGGGCCCTCGCAAAACTAAACGAGACCATAGGACAACTAAGCAGGACCCTACCAAAACTAAACGAGACCCTAGGAACATTAAAGAGGGTCCTGCCAAAACTAAACGAGACCGTAGGAAAACTAAACAGGACCCTAGCACAACTAAACGAGACCCCAGGAAAACTAAGCAGGACCCTAGCAAAGCGAAGCGAGACCATAGGAAAACGAAACAGGACCCTAGCAAAACTAAACGAGACCATCGGAAAACTAAACAGGACCCTCGCAAAACTAAACGAGACCATCGGGAAACTGAACACGACCCTTCCGAAACTAAAAAATACCATAGGAAAACGAAACAGGACCCTAGCAAGACTCAGCGAGACCCTAGGACAACTAACAGGGCCCCGCCAAAACTAAACGAGACCATAGGACAACTAAACAGGACCGTACCAAAACTAAACGAGACCTTCGGACAACTACACAAGACCCTACAAAAAAAACAGACCCTAGGAAAACCAACCAGGCCCTGGGGAAACTAAACAGGACCCTACCAAAACTAAACGAGACCATAGGAGAACTAAGCAGGACCCTGCCAAAACTAAACGAGACCATAGGAAACACCCAACAGGACCCTACCAACAATAAACGAGACCCTAGGAAACCTAAACAGGACCCTACCAAAACTAAACGAGACCCTCGGAACATTAAACACGACTTTCGCACAACTGAACGAGACCCTAGGAAAGTAAACATGACCCTAGCAAAACTCAACGAGACCATGAGACAACTAAACAGGACCCTACCACAACTAAACGAGACCATAGGAAAACTAGGCAGGACCCCACCAAAACGAAACGCGACCCTAGGACAACTAAACAGGACCCATCCAAAACTAAACGAGACCCCAGGAAAAAGCGAACAGGACCTTACTAAAACTAAACGAGACCTTAGGACAGCTAAACAGGACCCTACCAAAACTAAACGAGACCCTCGGAAAACAAAACAGGGCCGTGCCAAAACTAAACCAGACCCTAGGACAACTAACCAGGACCCTAGACAAAAAAAACAAACTACACCCACCAAAACTACACGAGACCCGAGGAAAACTGAACAGGACCCTAGCAAAACTCAACGAGACCCTAGGACAAGTAAACATGACCTTCGCAAACCTACACGAGAGTTTAGGAAAAAAACCAAAAATGACCCCACCAAAACTAAACGAGACCCTCGGAAAACTGAACATGACCCTCGCAAGACTAAGTGAGACCAGGGGAAAACTAAACAGGACCCTACCAAAACTAAACGAGACCATAGGAGAACTAGGCAGGACCCTGCCAAAACGAAACGTCACCCTAGGAAAACTAAACAGGACCCAGCCACAACTAAGCGAGACCCCAGGAAAAGTAAACAGGACCATGCCAAAACTAAACGAGACCTTAGGACAACTTAACAGGACCATCGCAAATTACACGAGACCTTAGGAACACTCAGCAGGACCCTACCCAAAGCAAGCGAGACCCCAGGAACAAACGTTTAACAGGAACCTACCAAGTTTGAACGAGACCATAGGACAACTAAGCAGAACCCTACCATACTTAAACAAGACCCTAGGAAAACTAAACAGGGCCCTCGCAAAACTAAACGAGACCATAGGACAACTAAGCAGGACCCTACCAAAACTAAGCGAGACCCTAGGACAAGTAAACAGTACCCTACCAAAACTAAACGAGACCGTAGGAACACTTAACAGGACCTTAGCACAACTAAACGAGACCCCAGGCAAACTAAACAGGACCCTCGCAAAACGAAACGAGACCATAGGAAAACGAAACAGGACCCTAGCAACACTAAGCGAGACCATCGGACAACTAAACAGGACCCTGGCACAATTAAACGAGACCATCGGAAAACTGATCACGACCCTGCCGAAACTAAAAAATACCATAGGAAAACTAAACAGGACCTTAGCAAAACTCAACGAGACCCTAGGACAACTAAACAGGGCCCCGCCAAGCTTAAACGAGACCATAGGAGAACTAAACAGGACCCTACCAAAACTACACGAGACCTTGGGACAACTACACAAGACCCTACCAGAAAAGCAAAAAACAGACCCTCGGACAACTCAACAGGACCTTAGCACAACCTAACGAGGCCCTAGGGAAATAAGCAGGACCATACCAACACTAAACGAGACCCCGGGAAAACTAAACAGGACCCTACCAAACATAAACGAGACCCTGGGAACACCAAACGGGACCCTAGCATAACTAAACGAGATCCCAGGAAATCTACACAGGTACCTAGCGAAACTAAACGAGACCCTAGGACAACTAAACAGGACCCCGCCAAAACTAAACGAGACCTTAGGAACACTAAACAGGACCATACCAACAGTAAACGAGCCCCTCGGAAAATTAAGCAGGACCCTGCCAAAACTAACAGAGACCATAGGACAACAGAACAGGACCCGAGCAAAACTAAACGAGACCTTAGGACAACTAAGCAGGACCCTACCAAAACTAAACGAGACCCTAGGAAAACTAAGCAGGACCCTACCACAAGTAAACGAGGCCCAAGGGCAACTAAACATGACCCTCGCAAAACTAAACGAGACCATAAAAAAAACCGAAACAAGACCCTGGGAACCTTAAACAAGACCCTGGGGAAAATCTAAATGACCTTAGAACAAGTAAACGAGACCATCGGAAAACTAAGCATGACCCCACCAAAACTAAACGAGACCCTATGCAAAACATGTAAAAAGAAACCCCTACCAAAACTAATCGAGACCTTCGGAAAGTAAACATGACCCTGCCAAAACTAAACGAGGCCCTGGGAAAACCAAATCGGACCCTAGTAAAACCAAGCAAGACCCCAGGGCAACTACACAGGACCCTACCCAAACTGAACAAGACCGCAGGACAACTAAACATGACCCTCGGAAAATTAAACGAGACCCTAGGGAAAATAGGCGTTCGTTGGTGTGCGTTTTCAGCTTCTAGCGCGCCTCCCTGATGGCTTTGATCATCATCATCATCAGCTGTGTCGGCTCTCAGCTGCGTCGGCTCTCATCGGCCCTTTCCCCGAAGCACCATGGGCAAGAGGGCAGCTGACTTGGCGACCGCGTCGCCTGCGAAGAAGGCGGCGGCGGCCTCGCCAGCCGCTGCGGCCTCTCCAGCCGCTGCCTCTGGCGCGTCACCAGCCGCAGCCGCTGCGGCCTCTCCAGCCGCTGCCTCTGGCGCGTCGCCAGCCACTGCGGCTTCACCAGCCGCTGGCTCTGGCGCGTCGCCCGCCGCTGGCTCTGGCGCGCCGCCAGCCGTCGCCTTTGGCGCGCCGCCTGCCCCGCTGTGCATCAATCGGCTCCTCGAGATGGAGAGCGCGTCGACGCAGCAATGTGCTGTCGAGGACTGGGTGCGCCAAGTGAAGGGCTACGTCGACCAGGCTTTGGTCATCTGTCTGGAGCTTCGCAAGCGCGAGGTGTCCTTCGCGGTGCCCGCCAAGTGTTCTTTGATTGCGCCGTTGGCCACCGCTGATGCTGCCTCTGGCGCTAACCTCGCCTCGTTTCGCGAGGTCATGGACTTCGGCTACCTGGTTACGAGCTTCTCCCGCACCGCGGAGTACGAGGCAGCGGGGGCGGTGTGGATGTTGGACCCGGTTTGCGCGGACATCGACGGCGTCGCCGTAAGTCAGCTCGAGGGGAGCACGTGGTCGGAGGAGACGTTCCTCCTCTCCTCCAAGCACGCGCCCTCGCGGCGCCTGGCCTTCGACGCGCCTCTCCCCGCCTTGGTGGTCGACGCTCATGTCGCCCAGCGCCTTGAGCCTGGCAAGCCTGGAGTTTGCTTGACAGAGCCTCTGGCCATGATCGCGGGCCGCGCGGTGGTGATCACGTGGTATTCTGCCGTGAGCGAGGCGCTCAAGGAGTCCAACGAGGACCGCGCGTGGCATCTGTTCAATGCCGCGTTGTCCGTCCCCATCAGGATGCGCGCGCTGCCCGATGCGGACGCGACCCACTTGGCGGCCCTGAGTTTTGGAGAGAAGATGTTCACTGCGAGCGCTGCCTCTGGCGCAGATAGCTTCTGGCGCTTCGCGGAAAAAGCGTGCCGCTTGACAAACGTGCGCGCCAGTCTCGACAGAGCGGAAGCAGTGACGAGGCTGGGGGTTGCGCTGAAGGCCTGCGGCCTCCAGTTCAAAGGGGAACCGTGCACTTGCGCAACTGCCGCGGCGCTGAAAGGTTTGCGCACTTTCGTCCTCGACAGCGCCTGCTCTTCGGCTTTCTCGCTGGCCGAAGCATATATCCCAGAGCTTCGCAAACCTACGCTTCTCATGAAGACCGGCTTCGCGTGCTCCAAAAGGGCTGTCTCTGACGACAAGGCCAGGGAATTGTTCGCTTTCATCCCGGGCACTTTCCGCGTGGCTCGCCTGGCGGGCGACGTCCCGAAGGGCGAGAAACTGGCCATGGGCCGGGTCTGCGGGCGCGATTGTAAATCGCCAGGGATGGTCCGCGCGCTCTTCGAGAAAAGGGAGCTCGTCGAGTACATTTTCCACGAGGCCTCTCTCGTGCACAGGGGGCATGGGCGCGAAATGGCCGCAGTCCAAACACCTCTCCGCATCCTCCAGCGGTTCGCTGCCTCTGGTGCGGGTGGGCTCGCGGCTTCGCACCGCGTGCCCGACTCAGGCGGCAGCGCCGACGGGATGGAGATATTGTTCGCGCTCCCCGTGGCTGAGTATCGGAACGCCGTGGATTGCAAGTCGAAGGCGATGATCGACGTCGCGTGGCCTCTGTGGTCGGGCGCTTTCGACGAAGAAATCGCCGAGCTTGCTGGGCAGGAGATGCATGACAGCGCGCCTGCGTTCGTCTGGCACGCGTGCCTCACCGAGACCAGCCGGGAGGTGGGTGTCAAGTACCGCGCTTGCGTGCCGCCTGCGCGGGCGGGTCGATCCCCTCCGACCCCGAGCTGGATGCACATCTCGGCTTGTTGGGGGCGTCCGAGCTCGGGGAAGAACAACGGCAAGAGCTCGCCAAACTCCAGGGGGAGCTCAAGCTTCTTCGCGAAAAAAAAAAGTGAAGTTCGTCAGTTTGCCATCTGTCGGCGCTGCCTCTGGCGCGGAGTATTCAGCGGGGCAGATGCAGAGCGCGCGGGTTGCGCTCAGCTTGGGGCACCGCTTCGCGAGGAAGAAAACCGACGTTCGCGCGTTCGCCCTCTCAGCGGAGCTCTTCCAGCCCAACGTCGTCAAGCAAGGCGTTAAGGCGAGGCTCTGCGAGGAGTTGCCGCGCGACGAGGCGAAGATCAAGCGAGTCGTCGAGTTCTTCTTGCAGAAGAGGCAGGAGGATGACATCCTCATCTTCCTCGACGGCAGGGGCCGCGCAAATCGCCGGGTCATTGAGGCCCTCGAGGACAAGTCGGAGTCAGGAGACTCCCGCGCGTTCGTTGAGTGTTGGATCGTGCGCGAGCAGCCAAACAAGAAGGAGGGTCCGCGGTCCCCGGCCAGGGCGCACAGCTACACCATGAACAACAGGGAGACGGCGCTCTTCTCGATGCCAGTCAAGGGCCCGCGGAAGGTGGTGCACCGTTCCGAGTTCAACGCGCGCGGCGAGTCCTCGACCGCAGACACGACGTACACTGGCGCCAGAATGCGGCGTCTTTCCGAGCTCCCTCGCGGGAGCTACGAGACCAAGGCGAGCATATTGGGGGCTGCATCTTGCGGTAGCGTTGACGGCGCCAGGATTCCGCGCCTGCAGGCAGACATCGATTCGAAGGGCCACCCGTTCTCGTATAACAAGGTGAAGCCCATCAGCCTGTGGCAGACGATCATGGGGCACCACAGCGTGACCCACGTCGTGGACTTCACTCCAGGCTCTGGCGCCTTGGCTGTTGCTGCCGCTGGCGCAATGGAGTGCGAAGGCGTCGCTTGCAACGATGACCATCGGGGCTGGCTCGACTCCATCGTGGACAGGTGCGTTATGTACAAGGCGGGCCACGGGGAGGGGCGCGCGCGTCAATTGGGCGGCGACGCCGACTTCGTCGAGAAAGCTAATAAGTATTTCAGCGGAACCATGATGGAGGCGAAACGTCTGCTGACGCCGCTGGTCGACGAGGTCGGCGGGGGCGAGGGGGGCGAGGACGAGGATGACGAAGAGTAGGCGACGCACTGCCTCTGGCGTGCCACGACGCTGCCTCTGGCGCGCCCCTGGCCACGCGAGTGGCCCCTCGAACACTCGCTTCCGAGAGGGGCCTGGTGGCATCGGCTATGAGGGGCGAGTTCTCGCATGAAGGTTGTTGCGAAGGAGGGTGATTGCACCGCCCCTGCGTTGACAGTGCGGAGCGTTTCATTCTCATGCGCATGTCGTGCTGGTCTTCCTCGCCCTGGTTTGGCTGTGACTTTTGGCCGCCACGCGCGGAAGTCTCGGTTCGGAAAAAGTAGTATCGTCCCCGACGGCCCGCCGCCTCTCCGACGACTTCCCGACGACTCCCCGATTCTCAGACTCTCAGACTCCCCGACTCCCGACTCCCCGACCGACTCCCCGACTCCCCGATTTCGAGGAATACTGCGATCTGCCGTCAATTTCCAAAGTGCCCCGTGGTCCCCGGACTGTCCATGAGGTGCTGTTGGTACTCGTTCCTCTGCTGGCAACGCTAGCGTCGGATGCCAGCTTAGCGCAAGTGCGAAGTTCAGGTGACCTGAAAACGGCCGAAGGGCACCATCCGTAGCAATTTGATCCCGGGACCTCCCCGACGCCCTTCGCGTCTCTTTCCCGGCGCTCTTCCAAGCTACGGCCCTTCAGATTCAAGGCGCAGAGTACTGCAATGCAGCACTCGGCGTCTTTGATCAAGGAGCCGAAGGAGGAGCCCATCATCAACAACGAGCAGAAGGCGCAGAAGGTGGGGCTGCCTCTGGCGCCGGGAGTGGCGAGCAGGAGGGGGGGGGGGGCGAAGGGGCAGAAGCAGGCAGTGGAAGACGCTGCCTCTGGCGCAGAAGGTGGGGCTGCCTCTGGCGCTGAAGGTGGCGAGCAGGAGGGGGAGGGGCCGAAGGGGCAGAAGAAGGCAGTGGAAGACGCTGCCTCTGGCGCAGAAGGTGGCGCTGCCTCTGGCGCAGCAGGTGGCGACTCGGCGATGCGGCAGTGGCAAGAGATGATCGTCGCCAGAATGCTCGCCTGGATCGACATGGACTCATACATTTGCCAGAAACTCGATGTTGCGATGCGTGACTACTACGCGCCCCCCCCCCAGGCCCTGCTCGCCCTGTGCCCATCGGCTACTGCGCTGACAAGGGTGGCACACGCAAGTGGTGCGCGGACATGCGGACAATGGCGCAGATCCGCTGTTGGCCTGACGGGGGCCGTTGGGGGGCGACGAGCAAGACTCGCCAGATCGCCTTGCTTCGAGACTAGCTCGGTCGTAGAAGCACGTTTTCCCGCTGGGTTCCTTTTGCGCCTTTTGGCGCCGTTGGTTGGCGCCCGCCCTGCCGCGGGAGGGGCGCCGCATAAGCGTCCAGGCTGGCCAGTTGCACGTGGCCAGCGACACCAGATGGGAGTAGGAGGAAGAGGGAAGAGGTGGAGAAAGGAGGAGGGAAAAGTACACGAGGCCCTAGGACAACTCCACAAAACCCAATGACAACTACATAGAACCAGCATAACTAAACGAGACCCTCGGGAAACTAAACATGGCCCTAGCAACAATAAACGAGACCCCAGGACAACGACACCCTAGCACAACTAAACGAGACCGTAGGACAACGAAACACGACCCTACCACAACTAAACGAGACCAAAGGAAAACTAAGCAAGACCCAAGCAAAACTTAACGAGTCCCTCGGAAAGCTAAACAGGACAGTGCCAAAACTAAACGAGGCCGTAGGACAACTGAACAGGACCCTACCAAAACTAAACGAGACCCTCGGAAAACTAAACATGACCCTGCAAAAATTGAAGGAGACCCTCGGACAAATCAACAAGACCTTGCCGACACTAAACGAGACCCTAGGAAAAAAAAAAAAAAAAAAAAAAAAAAAAAAAAAAAAAAAAAAAAAAAAAAAAAAAAAAAAAAAGGACCCTACCAAAACTAAACGAGTCCCTGGGACAACTAAGCATGACCCTAGAACGAGATCATCGGACACCTAAACACGAACACCTAAAACACCTGCACTTGCTAAACTCTGGCTGTTCTGCCCGAAAGAGAATTTGAAACAGCCGGTCATCTCGTTCAGTTTTGGTAGGGTCCTGTTTAGTTCTCCGATGATCTCGTCCAGTTTTGGTAGGGTCCTGCTTAATTTTCCCAGGGTCTCGTTTAGTTTTGGTAGGGCCCTGTTTAGTTGTCCTAGGGTCTCGTTTCGTTTTGCCAGGGTCTTGTTTATTTTTTCCCAGGGTCGCCTTCCGTTTTTGTAAGGTCATGTTTTGTTTTCCTAGGGTCTCGTTTAGTTTTGGTCGGGTCCTGTTTAGTTGTCCTACGGTCTCGTTTAGTTTTGGCACGGTCCTGTTTAATTGTCCGAGGGTCTCGTTAAGTTTTGCTTGGGTCTTGCTTAGTTTTCTGTTGGTCTCGTTTAGTTTTAGTAGGGTCGTGTTTCGTTTTCCTAAGGTCTCGTTTAGTTTTGCTCGGGCCTTGTTTCGTTTTCCTAGGGTCTCCTTTATTGTTGCTAGGGTCATGTTTAGTTTTCGGAGGGTGTCGTTTTTTGCTGGTTCTATGTAGTTGTCATTAAGTGTTGTGCAGTTTTCCCAGGGCGTTTTCTCCTGGTAGTGTTTAGTTATCTCCTGGTCGTGTTTACTGTTTCCGTGGCTCGTTTGGTTTTCTCCTGGTCGCGTTTTTTTCACGGTCGCGTAGAATTTGTCCCTGGTCAGCGCCGCCGCCGTCGTCGCCATCGTCGCGCTTCGTCGAGCTCGCTGTTGCCCCATGGCCGGTTTGGCACAAGCCGAGCGTCGCGCATCTGGGGCGCGCCGCGATCGGGGGCGCTTTGCTGGGTGATGCGCGTGCCGCTTTATTTTCAATTCGGGGATTGTGTACAAGAAAAACTGGCAGCATCGAGTGCGGGGCAGTCGTTGCCGTCGCGGGGACATTGCGGACAAACCCGCAGCGGCGGAGCGTCCAGCGCCAAGAAGAAATATCTGCCAGTGGCGAGGGCGGCGCTGCCTCTGGCGCATCGTCGTGGAAGGGGTGGTGTTGCCTCTGGCGCATCTGGCAAGGGTGGTGCTGCCTCTGGCGCGGCGCCGAGAAAACGCAGGGCGGTTCAGTATCGCGAGGGCGTGACCGAGGCGAGAACGAGTCGGACAGTAACCGATTCGGATGAGCAGCACTTCGCCAAGCATTCTCCTGGCAACAAGGCGTTCTGTAGCAGATGCGATTTTCACCGACGGCGCAAAACGTACGCCGCGCTATCTCTCTCGCCGAATGGTTCGTCGTGGCTGGCTGCAGGCGAGCGTCGCGGCCAGCGGGGGCTGGGTTGCCGAGTGCGCGCGAAGGCTGCGGCCGCAGGGCGGACAAGTTCGGACGGCAGGTTCTCCAAGTTTGCTTCTTTCAAGGTCCGCCCTGTGACAGGCTTCCACGCGAGATTCCAAGTGGAACAGCACCAGAGGTCAGCAGCGCATCGACACGTAGCGGGAGCGAAGCAAGTTGAAAGATTCTGCGCAGAATTCCCGCTTAAGACACTGCCTCTGGCGCGCGAAGATGTTCCTTCATCCGAAAAGATGGGGGGCATGGCGGCGGCAGACGCTGCGCTTCTGCTGGGACATGCGCCGTCGGCCGCGGAATGGGGGGATGCTTGGGCGATGCTCTCTGAGACGTCTTCTCTGCGCAAGTGCGCTCGCGCGCGGCGGAAGCAGTTCTCCACTCGCGATGCGACGGAGGAGAGAATTCGGAAACGCAGGCGCAAGCAGCTTGGCGTGATGGCGGAGGTACTTCGCGTGGAAACTCGCGAGGTGCTGCGGAACGCCACATCGACATCTTTATCCTTGGACGAATCGAAGTACCGAAAGATCGTTAGATATCGCGCAGACGTGCCCGCCCCTGTCGGCGGCGGCGTCGCTCAGAACGTGGGGGCTTCAGGCTATTGCCGCTCTGGCGTGCTCGGCGCCCCCGGTTGCAGGAAGAGTCGCGCAGCGGAGTTCGAGGAAGACCGCGCCGCGTTTGCCGTCAAACAGCTCGGCAGTTTTTTCTCTAAGTTCTGCGCGCCGCTGGGGCGGGGCCGAAGAAAAGCGCTGCCTCTGGCGTGCGATGAGTCGCTGAAGTCGCACATTTTGGCGACCGTCACCAGTGCTGCAGCAGATGGTGCCGCGAAGGAACGACGAGCAGTGTTTCTCGCTGCCCGGGAGCTCTTCCCAAACCTCCTGATAGTGATTCGGGGCCCCGCGCATGCCATGCGCATCGCGAGCCAATCCATGCACTGCGACGAGGTGTTCGGCGAGGTGTGGCGCGAGCTTTTCGATAGCCGGCACGCCCGCGCCCTGGCGCCAGACATCATGAACAGCGACAAGTGGAGAGATTTGTTCGTGGCCATTCAAGGAGATAACATCGCGCCTGTGGCGCAAGCTGGCCTTGGCCGCAAGCCTTTGGAAGCAGTCGTGCGGAATCTTTCGTTCGCCAAGCAACGATTCGATTCCACGGCGGGGCCAGTCGGGAAGATTGCGCTGATGTTGTTGCCAGTTGCGACTTTGCTGGCGCACATATCAATCGTCAAACGTCGCGAGAGGGAAAAGCGTGAGCGGGCCCTGACTTTACTGAGAAAGTTGGACACTAAGTTTTGCATGGCTGTCGGCGCGTCCGCGGATTGGGGCAGCATTTGCAATTGGTTTTTGCGTTTGTTCGACGTTGCCAACCACGACATTGCTTCATCGCGTTTGCAGATCGATTGCATGGTGGAGACATTGGACGCTGTCTTCAAGGACGGGCGTGCGTTTCAGATCCTCAGGCAGGCTGCCCCTGGCGCCGCCGCCGCCATGCAGGCTGCCTCTGGCGCCGCCGCCGCGATCGCCGAACCGCTGCCGTCAGTGGGTGCGCACGGGGAGGCGCTCGGCTTCATCGCGACCACCGTGCTGTCAAACCTTCGGAGGAAGTGCATTTTCTTGGCCGCTGGGAAACCCGTGTTACTCCGGGGTGATCCTCTGGGCGCCCACAAGGCAGAGTTGCTCGAGAGAGTGCAGAATGCGGCCTGTTTGACGAAAGATCGTCTTCTTGCAGATTTTCCTCAAAATGACATCCGCTCGGCATTATCGATGTTCGATCGCCGTCTCATTCGGAAAGGATTCGGGGATCTGCCTTCTCTGCGGACGCGGAAATTCATTCTCCGAGGCGTGAGCAGAGTAGCCGCGGCGCTCGGTTGCGACGGGGTGGCGGCCCAGCTCCAGTACCGCGACGTCGTCCCCTTCATGCTGGGGCAGTTCTCCGCTGGCGAGTCTCTAGCAGAGAAAACCAAGCACGAAGGGTTGGCTCGTTTGCTCGACGATGCGTTCTGGCACCTGGCGTGTCCGAAGCGTTTGGTAAATGCTTCCAGCGTCCTCCGCAAGCCCATCCGTTTTTATATTTCCATAGAGGGCGGCGAGTGCGCAGTGGAGCGCGATTTCGCGTTCCTGCGGAACGAGCAAGCGGAGCATCGCACGTCAAACAATGATTTCCTCGACGACATCCTCATCGCGAAGCTTAGTGGTCCGCGAACCGTCGCTGAGTTCGAGGATTTCGCTTCGTCGTACAGAGCAGAGCTCGCCCCCTTGTCTAAAAAGTGCGCCTGCCTCTGGCGGCAGCTCTACGGCGCGCGCCGTGGGCATTGCAATCCCGCCGCTACGCGCGCGGCCAGTCTCAAGAGGGCCGAAAAAAGAGGTGTCCTGCGCCGCGCTAGTCTTGGCGTTCTCGCTGCTGCCCGCTTGGCCGCGCAGTGCAAGCGCGCGCGCGCCCCCGGCGCAGCGCTGCGTCCTGGCGCAGGCGCGGATCGGAGCACCCGCTGGAACGATGCTTCGCAGAAGTTTCGCGACCGATCTGCGAGCAACATCCCTGGCGTGACGCAGGTTTGGGCCGCGCCGGGTGGCGCTTGCCTGCAACCTCCGGGCGTTAACCTCGCCGCCAAGCGGGGTGCTCGTTTGGCGCCCCAGGGTCCTTCACCGCGCAGCCAGGTGGCGGTGCTCGCTGCCTCTGGCGCCATTGGTGATTTGCGACTGCGGGGCTCCAGAGAAGTGAAGGGGACTCACAGATGCGCCGCGGCGGGCGTTTCTTTGGCTGTTGTCAGGGATCTTGCCGTTCTTCACGACGCGGCGGCGCTGGCTGCTGATGCGGACGTGGCAGTATCGTTCCTGTGCATCGTGGCGCTGGGTTTGGAGTCGTCGCCAGTGCTCAACTGTCTGTTGTCAGTTACGCCCCGGCGCGTTTATTGCCGAGCCAATGTATCAGACATACCAGGGCATGCGAAGGAAAGGCCAAGCTCTTCGTGGAGGAGAGGCTGGGCGTGGAGTGCCCATCTGTGCGCAGCGCATTGCGGCGTATCGAGCGCGCGCCTGCAAGTGAGAGCGTCGCGGGGGCTGCCGGTGAGCCTGCCTCTGGCGGCGTTTTTTTTTGGCGGGCTCTTGGGCGCGGTGAACTGGGCTCTCTCCGTTCGCAGGACTTGCACTGAGGTAGGCCCGAAGGTTCTCAGCGTTGGCGGGGCGCGCTTGCGAACCTGAGGCGGCAAGTGTTTCCCTCGTCATCCCCATCGCCCTCGCCATCGCAAGTTGTCGCCTTCCGGCGGGTCCTGCCAGCTGCTGTTGCTGCTGCTGCTGCTGCATGTTGCCCCACCTCCCGTTCCTGCTTCTCCTCCTGCCTCTCCTCATCGATCCGTGGGCGCCAAATTTCCGAACAACGACATTGCGAGGCCCAACTGCGAAATCAAAAAAAAACCTTTTTGGGGGTTTATTTTGACAGCAAGAAAGTTGCGATATACCATTTGAACAAAAAACGGTTTCAGGCCCAATTTGAAAAAACAAGAAAAGTGCGAGGCCCTAGTTGGAAGGAAAACATGGCAGGTCCAATGTTGAAAAAATATGAAGATCCGAGGCCCACTTTTTAAAAAAGGAATTGGGGGCTCAATTTCGGAAATCAAAACATGCTGCGATGCGCAATTTTTGTTTTAACTCAAGGAAAATTTCGAGACACCAGACATTTGGAAACTACTAAAGTGGCGATGACCAGAGACGGTTCCTTGACAAATGTCAAGTTGCGAGGTCCATTTTTTATATATAATGAAAATACAGAGAAGGTCTGCCGCACACCTTTTGCAACGCAATGAAGTTGCGCTGTGAAAATTGCGGAAAAAAAACATGCGGCGAGGGAAAATTTTGCAATTGATTGAAGTTGTTATATATATATATATATATATATATATAAATGTTTCTATGTCTCCAACAAAAAAAGCAGAAGCACGAAATTTGGGGCCCCTGGGAAATTTTTCACGGCAAAATTGAGAAAAGCTGCGAGAGAAAAATTGAAAGTATGTATTGAGGCCCAATGTAAATATTACATCCAGTTGAAAAAAATGCATTGCGGCCCCTGGCGGCGAATGTGGAGCGGCGCCAGGCGGCAGAGGTAACGGACGAAGCCGAGGACGCATTGAACCAAGTGGAGACAGCGCTCCGCGGAAAAGATGTTGCAGCGGCGCTGCCCCTGCCCCGTGCAAAAATGTCCCCATGACGCACTCATTGGAAACATTGTTTCTTTTTTTCAAAGGGTTGTCGGTGCGACGTTTTATTCTGAACGCAATAGAACTGTCGGTTGAAAATAATTTGCGCCAAACGAAAAGTTGTAGTTTCGACAGCTCGTTAAATTAAAAAATTGAAAAGCACAAGTTGACGGTTGGAAACAACATTTTTCAAACTATATATTTTTTTTGTAAAAAAAAAGAATATATATATACATATTTATACATACATGCATCTATATATATATATAAGTTGTCGCTGCCACTAATCTCATTGAAAAAATGTTGAACAAAAAAAAGCTGTCGGGCGTCAAGACAATTGAAAAAAATGAAGTTGTGGCTGCCACTAATGCGATTGAAAAAATTCTGAAATGAAAAAGTTGTCGGGCGTAAAAAAATGTTTAAAACATGAAGTTGTCGCTGGCGCTAACTCCTTTTTAATATTTTTTTGGGGAAAAAAGTTGTCGCGTGGAACAAAAAACATAAAGTTGTCGCTGCCACTCGTTTTTAATTGAAAAGTTCGGTCAACCAAAAATCAAGTTGTCGGGGGTAGAAGAAGTTCTGCATATATATCATTGTCGCTGCCGCTGATTTTATTGAAAAAGCGGAAAAATAAAATTGCCGGTTGTTAAAATTTCGAAAAAAAAATACAGTTGTCTCTGCCACTTTTTTATAAAAAAAAAATAAATAAAGTTGTCGGGTGATTTGTTGTTTGAACAAATAAAGTTGCCGCTGCCACTAATTTTATTTCAAGAGAAAAAAAACAACATAACGTTGTCGGGTGTTAAAAATTTTTGGAAAAAAAAAAACAAGGTGTCGCTGCCGCTTATTGTATTGAAAAAATTTTTGGAAAAATGAAGTTGTCGGGTGGAAGTTGCGGAAGAGGAAAATGAGGGTTCATGCCTTATATCATCAAATTTCAAAACCGGCTGAAATAAGCGAACGCGAAATCTGTGCGTTGGGCTCTTGAGTTGTGGGCTTCATTAAAAATCTATTTGCGGCGACAACTCAACATCCCAACTTGAGGATTTCGCGTTCTCTCATTTCACCCGTCTCTCTAAACAAAAAAAAAGGTAAAATAAGCGAGCGCGGAATCGGTGCGTTGGCCAACTGAGTTTTCGCATCTTGGTCCGAAGTTGTCGGGGGGGGGAATTCGGAAAACAATTGTCGCTGCCGCTAATTTTATTGAAACAATCACGGAAAAAAAAAGTTGCCGGGTGCCAAAACAATTGACAAAGAGAAAGGTGCCGCTGCCACCAATTTTATTTGACAAATTGTGAAAAAAAAAATGTCGGGTATAAAAATTTTGGAGAAAAAAAAAGGTTGTCGCTGCCACTGATTTTGTTGAAAAAAAATGGTGAAAGGAAAAATTTTCGGGCGCTGCAGAGAAGAAAAATTTCAAGTTGTCGCTGCCACTAATTTTATTGAAATAATTTTGAAAAGAATATAGTTGTCGGGTGTTAGAATTTTCCGACAAAAAAAAAACCAAAGTTGCCGCTGCCACTATTTTTTCATTGAAGAATTTTGCAGAACAAGTCCTCGGGTGTTAAAAAATCTTGAAATCAATAATGTTGTCGCTGCCACTAATTCTATTTGGGAAAAATTTGAAAAATAAAGGTGTCGGGTGTAAAAAAAACTGTTTTAAAAAATACAGTTGTCGCGTGGAACATTTTTGGAAAAAAAATGAACAATTGCAATTGTCGCTACCACAATTTATTGAAAAAATTGAAAAAATAAAGTTGCGAGGTGGAAGAAATTCGACAAACGTGAAATTGTGGACGGGGTTGTGTAAGGGCCACGCGTCGAGGCGGATCGCGCGTCGACGCAGCAGGGCCACGTCAAGGAGTCGCATGCCAAGCGAAGCACTACGTCGACCATGGGTTGCTCAGCTTTCTGGGGCTGCGCAAGCGCGAGGTGTCCTTCGTGGCGCCCGCCAAGTGTTCTTTGATTCCGCCGAAGTTGGCCATCGTGATATATATATATATATATATATATATATATATATATATGTATGTATATATATGTATATACATATATATATATATTTGCATAGAACATGGTTTCTCTTTGTTTATTGTGTATACATATACATATATATAATTTGTTTTATTATTAATTACTTCTTTATTTGATTGTTTTCAAAATGTTGTGCATCATTTTTTGACAAGAGTGTCTTGCAGGTTGAGCAATTTATCTAACTGAAAACTTGCGTGTTTTGTTCAACATTGGGTATGTAAATGTTAGTTTTTACATGTATTTTCCTCGGATTGTGTTTCTCGCAGTTGGGGCGCATCTGTAGTATTTCCATTTTTAAAAGAAAAAAAGAATTCGCACTGGTTTTGGAATGTTCCCCAAATTGCGCTTCATTTTTCGTTTGAGAAATTGGGCCTCCGATTTGATGTTTGGTTTTGTTGTCCAAAAGTGGGCTTCGCATTTTTTTGTTTATAAAAAATGGTCATGCTATTTTTTCAAGATTGGAGCAGGAAAAGATCGACGAGGAGGAGGCGGGGGCAGACGGAGGAGGACAAGGGGAGGCAGGAGGAAGAGGAGCAGGAGGAGGAGAAGCAGCACCAGCACCAGCAGCAGCAGGACCAGCACCCGCAGCAGAAGCAGCAGCCGCAGCAGCAGCAGGGCGGGGAGGATCAGACTGCGGCAGTTCTGGGCTTAAGGCAACCGCCCGCGCGCATGGGCCAGACGATTCCTTCTCCCAGAGGCGACAACCGAAAAACTAGGGTGAGGCGCTGCCTCCGGCGCGCCTGCTGCCTCTGGCGCATTGCTGACTTTGTTGCCGATGGGGAAGGTTTGCCGGACCTGCGAGCAACGTTCCCGCGCTGATGGTTCGCGCAGGAATCGTGATTGTAGAGAGTTCCGCCCAGGACGTACGGGGCAACACTTTAAGATGAAGCGGCTGCAGAATCTCCTCGGGCGTCGCAAAACGCTTCGGTGACTTCGTTCAGGGCGGGTGCGTCGCTTCGCTATGTCACAGGCACGATGTTCGCCTGGGCATTGCGGCAGGCATTTCGCTGCGAGAACACTTCGCTGCCTGTGGCGCGTTGCGTGTGGAGTTTCTCTGCGTGGTGTTCATCTGCTACTGGAAGTGGGCACCCGCGTGCATCCTCCACTATGTGCTTCGCCACAAGGGCGAACTGCTGGCGGCCGACGCACAGGGGCGCGCAGCCCTGTACGAGCGCGCGTGGCCGGAGGCCATGGCGATTGTGCAACCCAAGGTTTTTGCGGTCGCTGCCAATCGCCGCGAGGCCACCGTGGAGCTCGTACCGCGATCGAAGGTGCGTGCTTTGGGCGGCGCGGCCGCTGATTTCTCCACCTATCACCTCGTGTTGGATCCGGCCAAGAGGAGGACAGGGCAGTGTGAGATCCAAATCCTCATGGGCGACTTGCGCGCTGGCCGTTTGGAGGTTGCCACCGAACTTGTAGCGGCATCCTTTGCTATGTCTGGCGCGGCCGCTGCCTCTGGCGCAACGTACGTCGAAAACGAAGTGCATCTGCGTGCGGCGGGGCTGTGGTCGCATGCGACGCACGCGCGCACAACGTTCTTGCGATGGCTTCTCAGGGCAGAGGGTGCCCGAGAGGGATTGGCTTTTGCTTACTGGCATGGGCTCTGGCGCTGAGAAAGGGATCGAGGCTGTCGGGTATATCGGATACGAGGACGCCGTGCAGATTTGCACATTTATCTTTCAGGATTTGCGGGCTGCCTCTGGCGCCGCGCATGAGCTCGATGATCCCATTTGCTTCCTCCGCCCTTCCCAGAACGGCGCGGGGGTGATCCAAGGTGAAGCGATGCCAGGGCCAGCACCCCCTGTTACTGTCTTTGGTGACTTGGGTAATCTTTTTGCTGAGGTTCCAGCACGTCTGAGAGTAAGATTGAAGCAGGGTGGTTCCTCGGGACCTCCTGCCGCCGCAGATTCTCAGGCTGCCTCTGGCGCCGCCTCGTCCGCTGGTTGCTGGCTCCTCGGGGCTTGATGCCGCCGCAGATTCTCAGGCTTCCTCTGGCGTCGCCAGCCCCGCTGGTGCTCCTGCTGGTCCTACTACAAAGCGCCCGCGCTGGCGCGCTGGGGTTCTGCGGCACCCGCGCTGGCGTGTTGGGGTTCTGCAGCAGCCGCGTCCGGATCTGAACTGGCAGTTCGCGTGGGACAGGTGCCTCTGTGGCATCCCGGGGTTCTTGCCGTTTATTGCGCAGGCGCGGTTTTCTCGGAGCTCGCGCAGTGAGCAGCGCAAAACCATGTCTCTCGTGCAGGGGTGGGGCTCCCAGAGCTGGGAGCCCGTCCGCTGCCGCGTGCAGTGCATGTTCCTCGCAGACGTGCCGCACTTAGCACTCGCTGCCTCTGGCGTGTCAAGCGGAACTATGTATCGCGCTCTCGGCTGCGCGATGGATCTCTGTGATGAACTCGCTTCGCGGCCTCTTCCTGCAGACCTGGAACTTCTGTCCATGGCGATCGTGCGGCGCGCGCTCAAGTTGGAGCTGAGACGCGATCACGTCGACGCCATGGCTAAGCACTTCCGCGGGGGAGGGTGTTCGCACCGCCTTCGCGTGGACAGCGCGGAGCGTTTCATTCTCATGCGCATGGCGGTTGCTGCCCTTGGCGCAACTGTGCGGCTGCCTTTGGCGCCCTGTGGTCCTTGCGTAGGTGGCAAGAGTGACTCATCTTCTGCGCCATCTCATGATAGAGAAGCCACTGTTCCTCTCAACCGTCGTGCGAGCTACCATTCGATGCTGGCCCAGCTTCCGACCTCGCCCTCGCTCTCTGCAATACAACCGACTCCTTATCCTCGCCCGAGGATATTTCATCCTCAGGTTCGCTCCCGCCCTCATCTTTCTCACCGTCGCCCTCTGCTCCGAGGTTGTCTTCGTGCTTAGCTTCACCCCCGCCTCACGCTACCCTTGCCTTCACCTCTTAGACTTCTCCGTGCTCACCCACGTGCCCATGCCGCCCTCATCTTCGAAGCCGCCGTCGCGGTCGTCCATCGCAGCCTTTTCGGCTCAACAACGCCTCTCGCGTTGGCGCCCGAGGCGCCGCGCGCGGGGCAGCATGCAGAAGCGCGGGCGGGACTCGCACGCGGCTGCCCCTGGCGCCGAGGGTCGTGGCCTCGACTTTGAGGAGGCGGACCAGATTGCAAAGCGCGTGCTGCAGTGGCGTAAGGACCACCCGTGCAGAAATTATGTCACTCTCCAGATGAAGGGTTCATCGGGGGGCCTTTGCAAAGTCGAAGATCAGGTTGCGGGAGGAGTGTGCGCGAACATCGTCGCCAACGCGTGCATTCGCGAAGGTGTCCTGATTCCCCTCTCCCAGGAAATTGGCCCAGGAAAAACATGTGTGCCCCCAGTGGGGGGCGAGGTTGATGCATTGACGGCGCGCGCAGACGCTGCCACTGGCGCGAGGATGCAGCGCGCAACACATGTGCGTCGCATGGCCGAGTTGGCTGTCTCGCGTCCTCTTGCGCCCACAGTGGGCACTCACCCTTGCGAGAACTGGATTGAAAGCCCAGGGGACTCGCGAGGCCGAGCGGCAACGGGCATCCAGAGCCAGTTCTTGCTAACAATCAGCCTCGCTTGTAGTGGGATGGTCTTCAAAGTGGGTCTCTCCACGAAACGGATTCACCAGGATGTGTTGCGTATCTGGTGGGCCCCAACCAAGGCGTGCGCGGCTACGAGGACAGCAAGCAACATCAGGGCTGCGCGGGAAGTGTTTTCGACGCCGCGGAGCTGGACGTGGAAAGTCTCTTTCCCTGCCGCGAGGATGAGGCGTGGGTCAGCGAAGACGGCGCTGCCTCTGGCGCGCCCGCTGCCTCTGCGGCGCTCGCGGCGCCGCCCGACAAGGAAGCGCAGCGGGAGATTGTGCTTCCGCCCCCGCGCGCGGGCGACGCGATGGACACGGGGCACTTAGCGTCGCTGTCCGACTCGGACGGAAGCAGTGGCGGCGACGCGGCGGAGGACGCGAGGCGCTCGTCACTGTCCGACGAAGACGACAGCAGTGACGACGACCGCGACAGTTCGAGTGACGCATCGGGTGACGTTGCCTCGGCCGCGGAGCCGGGTGCTGCCTCTGGCGCAGTGCGTCGTGGTGCCTCAGCTGCCTCTGGCGCATTCGCATTGCGTGGCTCCTCGGCTGCCGCTGGCACTGCCCGTTGCAGGCAGATTCATTTCAATGCTTATTCGGGCTGGCCGCGGGAGACAATAACGTGGCTGTGCGGGCCAAGGTGGGACATTGTGAGCGCCTGGGCGTCACAGAAGATGCATTACCTCGGCCAGCTGACCAACGCCTGGGAAGGTATTTCTCTGTGTGGGGAGACTAATTTTTGGCTTTGCAACGCCTGGCCCAACTTGATGCCCGCTGCCCCTGGCGCGCCGCGTGTGGAGTGCCTGCCGCGGGATCATCCCGGGTGGCGTATCCTGCGCAAGGTGTTCAGAATCCACAGCATTTCCGATTTCTTGAAGCACTTGTTCAACAAGCACGACGGGGAGGTCAGAGTTGTTTCGTACTCTGGCTGGGCGCGTGTGCAGCAGAATTGCGTGATTCATCCTTGATTGTGGCATTCCCAGTTCGCCAGGACCGAGAATTCGTTGATTTGTTTGTCTTCGGGAGAGAAGACGGACTGGCTCGGCTGGCACGGCGTTGACTGGGTTCTCCGTGAGCAGCCTGGCGGCCAGACGACGCTGCTCCGTCGTGTTCCCGCTGCCCCTGGCGCGACTAGTGGGCTGTTCCAGGTGGATATGCGAAAAGGGCAAGTCGTGACGCTCGCACAGATGTTCGCCCTGGGCGCAGAATACTGCACTGCCTACGACATGTACAAGCTGCACGTGGATCTGCCCATCCTCGTCCACAAGCACAGGAGAGAGAGTAATTCTAAAAGGGCAAGGACGAAGTGAGCGCGAGTGCAATGACTTCAAGCTGCCTCTGGCGCTTCTTTCCTTTCAGAATGCACTGCCTTGCAGCTGCCTCTGGCGCCCCTTCTTCCTTGGCGGCGGCGCCCTGGGCTGCTTCGCGGTTTCTGTTCCTTCCGCGCGCAAGAAAAGTCTTGCTCATGCTGCTGTTGCTGCTGCCGCTGCTCCTCAATGCTGTTACAGGCTGCTCGTCACTGGTGCTGTTGCTGCTGGTGCTGCCAGCTGTTGCTTCCTCCTCCATGCTGCTGCTGCTGCTCCTCATTGTCAATGCTGCTGAGCTGCTGCGGCTGCCCCTTCTTCTCTCCTGCTCCTCCCGCTCTTAGCCGCCTTGCTCATTCTCCTGTTACAGGCCTCTCCTGTCCTTCCGCCACCCTCTCTCCGTTGGTCGCAGCGTTTGTAGACTTGGGCCGCTCGACCGTGCAGCTGCGGCAGCGCCTGCCCCCTGGCTGCCGCCCTCGCGCGTGTCGCCCGCGTCATCATGGGGAAGCGTGGCCAGAGGTCGGCTGCCTCTAGCGCAGGGGACTGTGACTTGGCTGCCTCTAGCGCCGAGGACGACGACCTGACCAGCCGTGTGCTTCGGCGGGAGAAGGAACACCCACTAGAGATTATGTTGGGGAGCCGCTCCAGCATGTCCAACCGTCGGACGGAGTCGGTGCTGGCACCCTCGTGCACCCCGTGCGATGTGGGGATCACTCGCGGACGAGGTTCGGGAAGTTTGCTGGCGATTTAGTTTTAATTCCCATGTCTCGGAGAGCTCCTCCGTACGTCCAGCCAGTGTTCGGAGAGTCCGCGCTGCTCGTTTTCGATGCTGGGCCTCTTTCCTGTCCAGAGCACTGCGCGATGCAGCGCGCGATGAGCGTTGACCGCATGGGCGCTCTTGCGGCGACGCATCCTCTCGCGGCGACGCTTTTATCTCATGTGAAGGTGGGGTGGAGCGAGAGTGTGCGAGATAGTAGAGGCCGCGCAAACGATGGCTTCGACCAGAGCCCCTTATCACCTTTCAGTCAGTTTGGCAGGCTACGGGGGTGGCGGGACCTTTTCCATGGGCCTTGCCACGAAGGGTGTCCGTGACAAGGACATGTTTGGTCTCTGGTGGCATCCGATGGGTCCAGATTGGAATGGCGCGCACATCAGGGCTGCGCGGCAGCTTTTCTTCGACGTCTGCGAGCTGGATGTCGAG
The DNA here is from genome assembly GCA_963575745.1 of Prorocentrum cordatum. Taxonomy (NCBI): domain Eukaryota; class Dinophyceae; order Prorocentrales; family Prorocentraceae; genus Prorocentrum; species Prorocentrum cordatum. The sequence continues at coordinate 2,017,789 of CAUYUJ010001113.1, read as the reverse complement.
AGTGTCTTTCCAATGGGCGAGGGCGATCGGCCGTCGACTGGCGGCGATCCCGCAGCTGCCTCTGGCGCGCGCGCGGGGTCAGGCGGCGAGGGGCCCACGGAGGTGGAGCGGAAGGAGACTGTAGCGGAGCCTACGTGTCTGGTCGACTTGGAGGAAAGTCACTCCGCGAAAGAGTCCGGTTCTGCGGGGGAGCCCAACTCCCACAACTCTGCCAGCGACAGCAGCCGTGGGAGCAAAGCGGACGGCGACAGCTCTGACAGGGAAGACGCTGCCTCTGGCGCAGAAGGTGGTGCTGCCTCTGGCGCAACGCGGATGAATGTCAAAGAAGTTCATGTTGCGACTTTCCGAGGTAGGCCAAAGGAAGCAGGCCTTTGGTAATGCAGGCAAACTTTGACCCAGAGGAGGCGACGTAACGTCTCGCGCCCCATGGTGATGTTGCAGCAGGAATGCTCTCCTACTCCGGAGCTTCTGGATATCATCAACGGCATGCGGCACTTCAACGACAAGGCGGAAAACGAGCGGTGGGACATTGTGCGGGCCTGGGCGACGCAGAAGTTGCATTATTTGGTTTTTTTTGTTCCGGATGCATTTCGACGTTCCTCTCGACGAGAAGTGTTGGCTTACCAGCGCCTGGCCACACTTGAAACGCGCCTCTGCAGGTGATCCGCATGTCATGTGTTTGCCGCGACATTCAGAAGATTCACCCTCGTGGAAGGTGCTGCGCGACATTTTTAAGATTGACACCGTTCCCCAGTTCTTGAAGCACTTGTTCAACAAACACGACGGGGAGGTCAGACTCATCCAGGACTTCGGCTGGAAGCATCTCGAACCTACTCACGCTCTACATCCTCGGTTTTGGCATCCCCAGTTCGCAAGGACCGCGGAAGCGCGGATCTTGCTGTCCGGACATCCGACAAAAGCCTCGCGTGGAGGCAGGCTGGGTGGGTTCTGGGCGAAGAAGGTGGCCAGACGACGCTTCTCCGTCGGGCCCGCGCGTCTCCCTGGAGAGCCGCTGCCTCTGGCGCGAAGGCTCGTTGGAAGGATGACTTCGATGTGGAGGTCCGAGTTGGGCAAGTCGTCGCGCTCGCTAATTTGTTCTACCTGCGCGGTTCTGCAGTGCTTTTGACATGTACAAATTGTACATGGATCTCCCGATCCTTGTCCACAGGCAAAGGCGGGAGTCGAACCAAGCTGGGGACACCGCGAAACGGAAATGCAGTCGGAAGGGGCGAGCGGGAGTCTCCCTCCCTGTCTCTGGCGCTGATGCGCTTCCACGCAGCATTTGCTTGCGCGCTGCCTCTGGCGCTGATATCTTTTCTTCAGAAATGCCTTGCGTGCTGTCTCTGGCGCTTCCTTCGTTTGGCGCAGGGTTCTCCAGACTAGGGTTCCGTGCTGGGTGCTCTGGACTGCGCCGCTGATGCGCAGCGTGCCGCAGAACAAATTTTAAAACAGAACAGGCTCATGCTCTGCCGCTGCTGCCAGCTGCTGGTGCTGCTGGTGCTGCTCCTCCTCCAGCTGCTGCTCCTGTTGTGGCTGCTGCTCCTCCTCCTGCAGGTGCCCCATGGGTTCGCTCAGAGGCTCAACCACGCGAGGTTCTCGCAATACCAATAGCCCGCGACTCCGAGGGGTTGCCGCGCCAACCGCGAGCGCACCCGTACGCCGCGACGCCAAGGGTGCGCCAGTGGTTGGCTCGGCAAGCGTTTGGAGTCCAGGAGTACTGGTAATGCCAGAACCTCGCGTGGTTGAGCCTCTGCGCGGACCCAAGAGGTATCTGCTCTGACTCGCGCTTCCCCAAGTGCCGTGCTCTTCCCGCCTCTGCTGCTGCCGCTGCTCTTGCTGATCCTCCGCCTCCTCCGGCCTCTTCTCCCGCTGCTCCTTCTCCCTCGCTTTGATGCCCCTCCGCCTCCGCAAGTCTCTCCTGCTGCTGTTCTTGCTCCTCCGCAGGCTGCCTCTGGCGCTGATATCAGTGGACGCAGCAATTGCATGCAGGCTGCTGTTGCCATCTGCTGCCGCTGTTGCTGCTCCGCCTCCTCCAGCTTCTCCTGCTGCTGCTCCTGTTGTTGGTGCTGCTGCTGCTGGTCTCCTCGTCCTCCACCTGCTCTTCCCGCATGTCCGTCGCGTTTGCCGGCTCCAGCGGGGGCGGCGCGAACGCGGCGCGTTAGCCGCGATTGGTCGCCGCGGCGCGGCGGAGCAGGCTGCCTCTGGCGCTCGTTCTTCTGTGGTGGATGACCTCCCCGTGGCGCCGTCAGCCGAGTCCTGGAGGTCCTGGTGACAAATGCATGTCGTGAGACCTGGTGCCCCCCCTCTATTCCAAAACGATGGAGGGCCAACCAAAGACGGCCAGAGGCCTTGGTGTGCGCACACCAATTTCTCAAATGGCAAGGTCGTCCAGGAATGGTGGATGATGCCGTTCCTCGTGCCTACTCACGACGTGACTTCGGTGATAGGTATTAACGGTGTTGAGACAACGTTGCCAAAATATTCGGTCGCTGCCTCTGGCGCGGGGCAGGAGACGCGCATGCGCCGGACGGACATCCACAGGATCGCGTCTCTGGCCAGGAGCCACCCCATGATCTCTGATGTGAAAAAAGGACGCAATGATAAAGAGCATCACCCACAGAAGAAAGACAGATTTGGTCGCGCAGAAAAATGGCACCAGTCACCACTTGATTTGCAGTTGGCGGTGGCGTGCCGCGTGGAGATCATCGTCGGATGCTCCGTCAACGAAACCGCCAAATTTGCGCGTGACGATTCGGCTGCTCATGGCCTGCTCGGTTTGTGGTGGAAGCCTGCTTGTAAGGCGAGGCTCTCGCGGGGGCAAGAGGATGTGGCCCGGGCAGTCTTTTTCGACTTGATGGAAGGCGAACATCGAGTTCCAGATTTATACGCCCACGACTTTCAGGCTCTCCCAAACGACTCCGCTGCCTCTGGCGCGTCCGCTGCCTCTGCCGCGCCCGCTGGCTCTGGCGCGTTCTCCGCTCCTGCTGCTGCTGCAGCTGCTGCCGTTGCTATTCCTGCGGCAGCTCCTGCTGCCGCTGCGCCAGCTGCTCCTGCGCCAACTGCAGCTGCTGCGGGTGTGGCAGCCCCCTTGCCAGCTGCAGCTGCTGGTCCTGCTGCGCCAGCTGCTCCCGCGGCAGCTCCAGCTCAGCACCCGCCGCAGCCTCCGGGGCTGGCGCAGGTGGCGCCACCGCTGGCCGCGGCGCCGCCGCAGGCGCCGCCGCCTGCGGCGCCTCAGGAGGCCGCGCCGCCGCCTGCCGCGGCGACTTCACAGAATGCCAGCACCGCTGCCTCTGGCGCGCGTGTCATGCCACCCCCGCTGGCATCGATGAGCGCAACTGACGTTGCTAGCTCGTCGCCGCCGCCGCGGCCGGCCGCCAGCTCGCCGCCGCCGCCGCCAGGGCAGGACCTCCAGGCTCCTCACATTTCCGCGCCTGCTGCTGCTGCCGCCGCGCCGCCACTGCCTGCCTCTGGCGGCTATGCTGCGCCTTCGGTAGCGACGCCCTCGGGCAGCGCGATCGCGGCGCCTCCGCCTGCAAGCCAGTCGATGGACGCGACGAAACGGGGGAGGGACGAGCAGCGGACGGAAGAGCCTCAGCGGCGGACGAGGATACGCTCCAGAAGCCAGCCGAGACGGACCGTGGCGGATCTTCCTGCATCCTCTTGCGCGTCAGCTGCCTCTGGCGCATCAAGATCAGGGGGCGAGTCAGATCCTGCCGCATCAGAATTAGGGGGCGAGTCAGAGGTTGGTGTCTCTGGCGACCAAGACTTTGTTGCTGGTGTCACCGACGACCCCGGCTTGGTGTCACTGACAAATCCTCTGTCTGAGCGGGCCATGTCGCGTTTGCCCGAGGCTCAAAATGCCGAGCTGCGCGCGATCTGCCGATCGAACAGGCCTAAGGAGTACCATTTCGTCGACAACAGGGCGAGTTGGGAAGTGAACGCAAGAGCTCATGTCCGTAACTGGCAAATGCCGCAGCGGTAGGGCGGAAACGGCTATGCGCTTCTGAAATGCCTCGACGCTTTCTGCGAGGCCGCCCCTACGCTGGGGCAGTTTCGCTACGGCATGCCCCACCGAAGCAGCGACCCAGAAAACGCGGGGCAGAACTGGGGCGTCGCGCGCGCCGTGGCCTCCAAGAAACAACGCTACAAGAAGCGGCTCCAGGAGGCCCTGTGGCCTGACGCTGCCTCTGGCGCGCCTGTCGCGCCCTTCGCCGACGCATGCCCGAATGCCGTGCTCGGCGACGGGTGGGCGGCTCTCGCGACAGAGGCCTTCGAGGAATCGAAGCGCGTGGCCGACATTCCCAGCGACGAAAGGCACGTCCACCACGTCCTCGAGAAGCACAGCGGCGAGGCGCAGCACTGGGGGCGCATCACATGGACCGAGGTGGGCCCTGGCCACGTGGAGATGCTCTTCCACGTCAATTACTGGAATCACCAACTGGCCAAGACCGAGCGTGCGCGTCAGTATCTGGATTGGGCGAATGCGAAAAGGATGACGGAATTCCTGCCTCTGGCGGAAATCGACAAGGTCCTTGACATTGAGGATGGCCAGACCTACGTTCTCAAGCGTGTCATGGGCCACGTCGCCTCTGCCTCTGGCGAGACGTGGTGCGCCAGGGCGGGCCATTACATAACACTTGCGGAGCTGTTCAACTACGGATGCCTCCTATGCTCCTGCCATTACCTGTGCACGTTGTACCTCCAACAACCGATGTTCGTACGCAGGAAAAGGCGCAGCCGATCGCAGTCGGGGCAGGCTGTTCTCAACAGGAATGCCCGGCTCTTCCAGTTTCAGGGGAAAGGGGCCTGGCGCCTGCCCAGGCGGCAAGGGTGAGAGCGTGGCATTGCTGGGTCGCTGCCTCTGGCGCGTCTTTAGGACACTTACTCTCTTCTGCCCTAGCTGCCTCTGGCGCTTCCTTACTTCTGCGCGCGGCGCGTCGCTGCTGAGCACGCTCGCCTGCGCGCGGGCGAATGAAGAAAACCGCCGACGACATCGTCCTCGTCGACGTCATCGCCACTCGCATCATTGTGCTCTCTGTGCATTGTGGCTCTCTGTGAACTTTTCGTTTTCCTGTTTACTGTTCTCCTCGTATTATTTAATTTCTTTTGTGGTGTTTAGCTTACCTCTTACTGTGGTCGCGTTCAGTTTCCTCCTGGTCGTGTTTAGTGTTTTCCTGGTCGTGCTTCGTTTTCTCCTTGTCGTGTTCGGCGTTCCTATGGTAGTATTCTTTTAAGCCTACTTCTTTTTCTCTTGGTCGTGTTTGGTAGTTCTGTCGTATAGTCGCGTTTAGTTTGTTCTGGTCGTCTTTAGTTTTACCGTGGTCGTGTTTCGTTTTCTCCTGGTCGTGGTTCGTTTTCTCATGGTCGAGTTGGGTTTTTTCCGGGGTCGCGCTTCGTTTCCTCGTGTTCGCGTAGTGTTCCCGACAGACAATCCATGCCCAGCTCGACGTTGCCTTTTGGGATGAAGTCACGCAGGCGCGCTGACATCATCGCTTACCGCTGGCCTCTCGCAGCTCTTCTTCTGCTCCAGGTTTCCTCCTCGCGCAGGCGTCCGCGCCATGGGGCGCGCGCGAGCGTCTGCTGGCGGCTGCGGTTCCGCCGCCGCAGAGCACGATGCGCGCGTGCAGGAGAATCAGCATTTGGCGTTGGCGCTCGCAGAGAAGGAGCTGGAGATCCGCGAGCTCAAGGAGGAGAAGTCGGAGTACAAACGCAAGTGCGAAGATTTGACCTCGACTCGGAAGGCGCTCGCGGACGGCGTCGGGAACGCGAAGCTGCCTGCTGAGGCTGCCGTCGCTGCCTCTGGCGCGCGTGCGCAGGACAAAAACGACAAGACGGATGTTTTCCAGGACAAGAACTTCCCGCTCAAGGTCCACCGACAGGCGAAGCCAGTGATCGCGGACAGCTCTGGGGATATCCACGAAAAGGTCGAGGACGCTCGCGCTTAGGAAGCGACGGATGAGTCGCGAATGGTACTTTTGCAACAAGGCAAGATTAGCGGCTCTCGGAGACGCTGCCTCTGGCGCGCGCCGCGCTGACGACATCTCTGGCGCAAGTTCTTCGAGGGCACAAGGCAGCGCGGGTGGGGGATCTTCCAGCGCAGCCGGCGGCGCAGCGGCAGCGGCTGCGGAGGAGGACCGCCTGGGCGACGAGGAGACGGCCCCCGTAGAGCCAGGCCGCAAGAAGATGAATAGCGCACCGGGATCGTCAACTGATCCAGGCCGCCTTTGGCGCTGATATCTTTTCACGCAGAAATGGCTTGCAGGCTGCCTCTGGCGCTTCCCTCGTTTGGCGCAGGGTTCGGCAGACTCGGGGCTCCGTATCAGCTAGGTGCGCTCTGCGCCGCTGGTGCGGCGTGCCGCGGGCAAGAAAGGAACGCCCATGCTCTGGCGCTGCTGCCAGCTGCTGGTGCTGCTGCTGCTCCGCCTCCTCGAGCTTCTCCTGCTGCTGCTCCTGCGACGCACTGCCTCTGGCGAGGATGACGAAGAGTAGGCGACGCACTGCCTCTGGCGTGCCACAACGCTGCCTCTGGCGCGCCCCTGGCCACGCGAGTGGTCCCTGGAACACTCGCCTCCGAGAGGGGCCTGGTGGCGTCGGCTCTGAGGGGTAAATCCTCGCATGAGGGTTGTTGCGAAGGAGGGTGTTTGCATCGTCCTTGCGTTGACAGTGCGGAGCGTTTCATTCTCATGCGCGCGTCGTGCTGACGGTTGCTGCCTCTGGCGCAATTGTGCGGCTGCCTCTGGCGCCCTGCGGTCCTTGCGAAGATGGCGACAGTGACTCTTCTTCTGCGCCATCTCAATGTAAAAGAAGCCACTGCTCCTCTCAACCATCGTGCGAGCTACCATTTGATGCTGACGCTGCTTCCGACCTCGCCCTCGCTCTCTGCAATCCAACCGACTCCTTACCCTTGCCCGAGGATATTTCATCCTCAGCTTCGCTCCCGCCCTCATCTCCCTCACCGTCGCCCTCTGCTCCGAGGTCATTTTCGTGCTCAGCTTCACCCCCGCCTCACGCTACCCTTGCCTTCACCTCTTAGACTTCTCGGTGCTCACCCACATCCTCGCCCTCATGTTCGCAGCCGCCATCGCGGTCGTCCATCGCAGCTTCTTCGGCTCAACAACGCCTCTGGCATTGGCGCCCGAGGCGCCACACGCGGGGCAGCATGGAGAAGCGTGCTCGGGACTCGCGCGCGGCTGCCTCTGGCGCCGAGGGTCTTGGCCTCGAATTGGAAGAGGCGGACAATATCAGAAACCGCGTGCTGCAGGTGCGAAAGAAGCGCCCCTGCAGAAATTATGTCGACCTCCAGGTTCTGGCTCCACCGGGGGGCCTTTGTGAAGTCCAAGATCAGGTTGCAGGAGGAGTCTACACGCACATCGTCGGCAACACGTGCATTCGCGAAGATGTCCTCATTCCTCTCTCCCAGGAAATTGAATTTCCTGGGAGAGAGGACATTGGATTTCCTGGCGAATTTCGCCCAGGACAGGCAGTGCCCCCAGTGGGACGCGCGGGTGATGACTTGAGGGTGTACACAGACGCTGCCACTGGCGCGACGATGCAGCACGCGACAACTGTGCATCGCATGGCCGAGTTGGCTTCCTCTCAACCTCTCGCGCCCGCAGTGGACATTCACCATGAAGAGGGCTGGATTGACAGCCCAGAGGACTCGCGAGGCCGAGCGACAAAGGGCAACCAGGGCCCTTTCTTCCTAACCATCAGCCTCGCTTGTACAGGGATGGTCTTCAAGGTGGGCCTCTCCACGAGAAAGGCTCACAATGATATGTTGCGTATCTGGTGGGCCCCAAGCAAGGCATGCGCGGCTACAGGGACAGCAAGCTGCATCATGGCTGCGACATCACGGAGCTGGATGTGGAAAGTGTCTTCCCCTGCCGCGAGGATGGGACGTGGGTCAGCGAAGACGACGCTGCCTCTGGCGCGCCCGCTGCCTCTGCAGCGCTCGCGGCGCCCCCCGACGGGGAAGCGAAGCGGGAGATTCAGCTTCTGCCTCCGCGCGCGGGCGACGCGAAGGACACGGGGCGCTTAGCGTCACTGTCCGGCCCGGACGACAGCAGTGACGGCGACGCGAAGGACACGGGGCGCTTAGTGCCACTGTCCGACGAGGACGACAGCAGCGACGACGACTGCGACAGTTTCGAATCGGAAGACGTTGCCTCGGCCGCGGAGCCGAGTGCTGCCTCTGGCGCAATGCGTGTTGGTGCCTGGCGCACTGCGTGGTGGTGGTGCGGGGTGGTTCATTCCAATGCTTATTATTCGACCTGGCCGCGGGAGGCAAGAATGCGGCTGTGCGAGCCAGGCCTGGTGAAGGAGCGGCGGCGACGCATTTCCCGACTCATCAAGGAAATGTCATCGGCGTGCGAGCACATTCTTCACCCTGATGGTGTGATGGAAGGCATCCACCACGGGAACGACACACCCGAGTACTGGAACCAAAGGTGGGTTCGCGCTCTGGGCGTCGCATCAGATGCACTACCTCCGCGAGCTGACCGACGCCTGGGAAGACATTTCTTTGGGTGTTGGGAAGTATTGGCATTGCAACGCCTGGCCCAACTTGATTCCCGCTGCCTCTGGCGCGCCGCGTGTGGAGCGCCTGCCGCGGGATCATCCCGGGTGGGTCACCTGCGCGAGATGCTCGGAATCAACAGCATCCCAGAATTCTTGAAGCACCTGTTCAACAAGCACGACGGGGAGGTCAGAGTTGTTCGATGTTCTGGCTGGACGCGTGTGCGGCAGAATTGCGTGACCCATCCTCGATTGTGGCATTCCCAGTTCGCCAGGGCCGAGGGTTCGCGGAGTTTTTTGCACTGGAGAGACAACAGCAAATTGCTCGAGTGGCGCGACGTTGAGTGGATTCTCAACGGGCAGCCTGACGGCCAGACGACGCTGCTCCGTCGTGCCCCCGCTGTCTCTGGCGCGGCTAGTGGGATGTGCGAGGTGGACATGCGACAAGGACAAGTCGTGTTGCTCGCACAGATGTTCGCCCTGGGCGCAGGGTACTGCACTACCTACGGCATGCGCAAGCTGTACATGGATCTGCCCATCCTCGCCCACAAGCACAAGAGGGATAATAAAAGGGCCAGGACGAAGTGAGCGCGAGTGCAATGACTTCCAGCTGCCTCTGGCGCTTCTGTCCTTGCAGGATGCGCTGCCTTCCAGCTGCCTCTGTTTTCCTTGGCGGCGGCGCCCTGGACTGCGTCGCGGTTCCACTTCCGCGCGCGCGCAAGACAAATCTTGTTCATGACATGCCATGCTGTTGCTGCTGCTGCTCCTAACAGGGCCCTGGCAACACAAAACAAGACCCTGGGACAAATAAATCAAGACCCGCCCGCAATTGAACGAACCCTAGGAAAACTAGACAGGACTCTGCCGAAAAGAGACCTTCGGACAACTAAGCAGGACCCTAGCAAAACTACACGAGGCCTAGGGCAACCATACAAGACCATAGGACAACTAAAAAGCCACTCGGAAAACTAAACGGGGCCCTGCCTAACCAAACCTAACCATAGGAGAAGTAAACATGACCCTAGCAACACTAAACTAGACTTTAGGAAAACTAAACAGGACCATGCCAAAACTATTGAGACCCTCGGAAAACTAAACAGGACAACTAAACAGGACCCGACAAACAATAAGTGAGACCAGAGGACAACTAAACAGGACCCTATCAAAATTAAAGGAGACCCTAGGACAATTAAACAGGACCCTGCCAAAACTAAACGAGACCCTCGGACAACTAAGCAGGGCCCTACCAAAACGAAACGACGAGACCTTAGGAAAACTACACAGGACCCTGGCAACACTAAACGAGACCCTAGGACAACTAAACAGGACCCTCGCACAACTTAACGAGACCATAGGACAACTAAACAGGACCCTACCATAACAAATAAACCAGACCCTAGCGAAACTAAACAGAGTCTTATTAAAACTAGACGAGACCATAAAGGACAACTGAACAGGACCCTACCACAATTAAACGAGACCCTCGGACAAACTAAACAGAACCCTGCCAACACTAAACGAGACCCCAGGAAAACTAAACATGGCCCTGCCAAAACTAAACGAGACCATAGGACAACTAAGCAAGACCCTAGCAACATTAAACAGGGCCCTAGGAAAACCAGACAGGACTCTCGCAAAACTAAACGAGACCCTCGGAAAATTAAACAGGACCCTGCCAAAAGTAAACGAGACCTTAGGAACAACTAAACAGGACCCTGCCGAAAACTAAAGGAGGCCCTAGGAAAACTAAACAGGACCGTAGCAAAACTAAACGAGACCGTAGGAAAACGAAAGATGACCCTAGCAGAACTAAACGAGACCCGGGGAAAACTAACCATGGCCCTGCCAAACTAAACGAGACCCTAGGACAATTAAACACGACCCTACCAAAACTAAACGAGGCCCTAGGACAAGTAAACAAGACCCTACCACAACGAAACGAGAACCTAGGACAACTAAGCAGGACCCTAGCAAAAGTAAACGAGACCATCGGGAAACTAAACATGGCCCTGCCAAAACGAAACGAGACCGTAGGACAACTAAACAGAACCCTACCAAAACTCAACAAGACCCTAGGAAAACTAAACAGGACACTAGCAACACTTAACGAGACCTCAGGAAAACTCAACAGGACCATGCCAACATTAACTTAGACCCTGGGAAAACTAAGCAGTACTTGGCCAAAACTAAACGAGACCCCCGGAAAACCAAACAGTACCCTCGCACAGCTAAGCGGGACCAACGGACAACTAAAAAGAAGTTTCGCAAACCCAAACGAGACAATATGACACCCATGCCAAGACTAACGACCATAGGAAAACTAAGCAGGACCCTGCCAAAAACTACGAGACCCTAGGGCAACTAAACAGACCCTAGCAAAACCAAACGATACCAAAGGAAAAGTAAACGAACCCCACCAAAACTAAACGGGACCCTAGGACAACTAAACACGACAATAGCAAAACTAAGCCAGACCTTTGGAACACTAAATAGGACCCTACCAGAACTAAACGAGACCCTAGGAACATTAAACAGGACCCGAGCAAAACTGAACCAGACCTTCGGAAAACTAGGCAGGACCCTGCCACAACTCAACAAGACCCTAGGACAACTAAACAGGACACTAGAAACACTAGACGAGACCTTCGGACAATTAGACAGGACCCTCGCAAAACTAAACGAGACCCTCGGACAACTAGACAGGGCCTTGCCAAAATTAAACGTGACACTCGGACAACTATACGTGCCCTTAGCAAAACTAAACGAAACCCTAGGCTAAACAGGACCCTGCCGAAACTAAACGGGACCCGGGGGGACAACAAAAACTAAACAGGGCCCAAACGAGACCCTGGGAGAACTAAACAGGACCCTAGCAAAACTCAACGATACCCTAGGACAACTAAACAAGACCCTAGCAAAGGTAACAACGCCCTCGGCCAACTAGACAGGACCCTGGCAAAACTAAACGAGGCCCTGGGAAAACTAAACATGCCCCTAGCAAAACTAAGCGAGACCCCAGGACAACGAAACATGACCCTATCAAACCTTAAAAAACATAGGAAAAATAAACAGGACAATGCCAAAAGTAAACGAAACCTTAGGACAACTAAACAGGACCCGACAACAAATAAATCAGACCAGAGGAAAACCAAACAGGACCCTATCAAAATTAAACGAGACCCTCGGACAATTAAACAGGACCCTGTCAACACTAAACGAGACCCTAGGACAACTAAACAGGACCCTACCAAAACGAAACGACGAGACCTTAGGACAACTACACAGGACCCTGGCAACACTAAACGAGACCCTAGGAAAACTAAACAGGACCCTAGCAAAATTTAACGAGACCAGAGGACAACGAAACAGGACCCAACCAAAACAAATAAACCAGACCTTAGCGAAACTAAACAGAGTCCTATTAAAACTAGACGAGACCATAAAGGACAACTGAACAGGACCCTACCACAACTAAACGAGACCCTCGGACAAACTAAACAGAACCCTGCCAACACTAAACGAGACCCTAGGACAACTAAACAGGACCCTGCCGAAACTAAACGAGACCCGAGGAAAGTTAAACAGGACCTTGCCACAACTAAACGAGACCCTAGGGCAACGAAACAAGACCCAACAAAAATTCAAACGAGACCCTCGGACAACTAAACAGGACCCTGCTAAGACTAAACGAGACCGTTAAACAGCTAAATCTAAGAGGACCCTCGCAAAACTAAACAAGACCTTAGGACAATTACACAGGGCCCTAGCGAAACTAAACGAGACCCTACGAAAAGTGAACAGGACCCGACCAAAACTTAACGAGATCTTGGGACAACCAAACAAGACCCTAACAAAACTAAAAGACCTTCGGACAACTAAACAGGACCCTCGCAACAAAAAAATAAATGAGACCATCGGAGAACTAAACAGGACCTTAGCAAAACTAAACGAGACCCTAGGAACAACTAAACAGAGCCTCGCCAAAACTAAACGCGCCCCTAGGAAAACTAATAAACAGGGCCCTCGCACAACTAAACGAGACCCTGGGGCAGCTAAACAGGACCCTACCGGATCTAAACGAGACCCTGGGAAAATTACACAGGACCCTGCCAAAACTAAACGAGACCCTAGGGAATCTAAACATGCCCTTAGCAAAACTACACGAGACCCTAGGAACACTAAACAATACCATAACAAAACTAAACGATACCCGAGGACACCTAAACAGAACCCTACCGAAACTATAGGACAACTAAACCAAAACCAGCGAGACCCTAGGAACAGTAAACAGGACCCTAACAAAAACTACGAGACCCTAGAGAAATTAAACAGGACCCTTGCAAAACTAGACGAGACCTTCTGCCAACTAAACAGGACCCTGGCAAAACTAATCGAGACCCTGGGAAAACTAAACAGGACCCTCGCAAAACTAAACGAGACCCTCGGAAAACTAAACGCGACCCTGCCAGGACTGAACGAGACCCTGGGACAACTAAACAGGACCCTCGCAAAACTAAACGAGACCCTGGGACAACTAAACAGGACTCTAGCAAACTAAACGAGACCCCAGGAAAACGAAACAGGACTTTAGCAAAACTAAGCGAGGCCCTAGGACAACGAAGCAGGACCCTAGCAAAACTAAACGGGACCCTAGGAAAACTAAACAGGACCCTGGCAGATTTAAACGGGACCCTAGGACAACGAATCAGGACCCTACCAAAACTAAACGAGACCTTGGGGAGAAAGAAAAAAAGACCCTAGCGCAACTAAACGAGACAATGGGACAACTAAACAGGACCCCGGCAAAGCGAAACGAGACCCTAGGAAAACTAAACAGGACCCCGGCAAAAGTAAACGAGACCCTCGGACAATTTAACAGGACCCTAGCAATGCTAAACGAGACCTTCGGAAAACGAAACACGAGACCCTCGGACAATTGAACAGGACCCTACCAAAACTGAGCGAGACCCTACGACAACTAAGTAGGACCCAGCCAAAAACTACGAGACCCTAGGTCAACCAGACAGGACCATACCAAAACTAAACGAGACCCTAGGACAACTAAATAAGACCCTAGCAAATCTCAACGAGACCGTCGGAAATCTATACAGGACCTCACCCAAATTGAAGGATACCATAGGAAAGCTAAAAATGACCTTAGCAAAACTAAACGAGACTCTAGGAACACTAAACAGGACCCTACCACAACTAAACGAGACCCACGGACAACTAAACAGGACCCTACCAAAACTAAACGAGGCCCTAGGACAACTGAACTGGACCCTCGCAAAACTAAAGGAGACCATGGGAAACAAGACCCTACCAAAACTTAACGAGACCCTAGGACAACTAAACAGGACCCTGCCAAAACTAAACGAGACCCTAGGGCAACTGAGCAGAACCCTACCAAAAGTAAACGAGACCCTAGGTAAATTAACCGGGACGTTGGCAAAAGTAAACGAGACCCCAGGAAAGGTAAACAGAGGCGTACCAAAACTTAACGAGACCCTAGGAAAACTAAACAGGACCCTGCCAAAACTAAACGAGACCCTAGGACAACTAAGCGGGGCCCTACCAAAAGTAAACGGGACCCGAGGTAAACTAAACAGGACCCTCGCAAAACTAAACGAGACCCTCGGACACTTGAACAGAACCCTACCAAAACTAGACGAGACCCTAGGAAAACTAGACAGGGCCCTACCAAAATTAACGAGACCCTCGGACACTTGAACAGGACCCTACCACAATTAAACGAGACCCTAGGACAACTAGACATGACCCTAGCGAAACTAAACGAGCCCTAGGACAACTAAACAGGACCCTGCCAAAACTAAACGGGACCTTAGGACAACTAAGCAGGACCCTATCAAAACTGAACGAGACCCTAGGACAACGAAACAGGACCCTAACAAAACTAAACGAGACCATACGACAACTAAACAAGACCCTACCAACACTAAACCAGACCCTCGGAAAACTAAACAAGACCCTAGCAACACTAAACGAGACCCTAGGAGAACGAAACAGGACCCCACCAAAACTAAACGAGACCCTAGGAAAACTAAACAGGACCATACCAGAATTAAACCAGACCCTCGGAAAAAAGTACAGAGGACCCCAGAAAACTAAACCTAACGAGACCCTAGGACAACTAAACAGGACCCTAGCAAAACTAACGAGACCCTAGGAAAACGAAAGAGGACCCTTCCAAAACTAAACGAGACCTTGGGGGGGGGGGGGGGGGGAAGGGGAAAAAATGACCCTACCAACACTAAGCGAGACCTCAGGACAACTAAAAAGGACCCTAGCAAAATCAAAGGAGACCCTGCGTCGCATTTCGGCTCGAACCCCCTGTTGCTCAGCGTTCCTCGCTTCGCCGCTAGCGCACTCGCTGCGCCTTATTCCGCCGTGCGCGAAGACGCTGCCTCTGGCGCGTCGCGCGCTGCGCGGCCCCCATGGCGGCGCCGTGGCCGTGCTTCGAGGCCGCGCGCGTCGAGGCGGTCGAAGCGTACCTGCTGGGGCAACGCGCCAGCGACAGGAAGATCAGCTGGCGCGCCGTGCTGAATAACCGCGCCTCGACGCCCCCTAAAAAGTACGGAGGCGCTTTGGTCCCAGCCGTCACCGATAGCAAGGAATTCGCTGCCTCTGGCGCGGGCTGGCGGTGCACCCTGACTTTGCCGAACAGCTTTGCGCCGGGAGATGGCCGTCGGCTCGTTGCGATCGGGGGGGGCGAGACGAAAGACGAAGCGTCGGAACTCGCTTGCCTCCGAGCCGTCGCTTCACTCGTCGTCGAAAACCCAGGCCAGGTTGTGCCCCGACCGGTGCGCTGGAAGGTGACGCCCGACGTGCTCGTGGCCAATCTGCTCGAGCACGTCGCCGCCGACCCTGCCTCTGGCGGGCGCGCGCTGCCAGTGCACGCCCCCCGCGCGGCTCCAGGGCGCGGGCTCGGAGGCTGACGCGCATGGCGCTGACGCGCGCTTGGTTCAACTCGTCGAAGACATTATCACAGCGCACGGCGGTCAGTTCGATCCGTCGTGGATTTCCCGGGAGAAGGTGTGTTGGCGCGACGAGCGCCCGCGGGAAACATTCAATGAGCTTTTAATGCCTGGGGGGCTGAAGGCCTTCCTCGACGAACACTCCGATAAATTCGCTTGGCGCGCGCAAGCAGGCAACAGAGGCGTGCTCATCACATGGGCGAACTGGGTGGCGCAGGAGGGGCGCGGCGCCCCGCCGCCATGGGAGCGCCCCGCCACGGGCGAAGCCGCCCCGCCACGGACAGCGCCCCGACAGGGAGTGGCTTCAGGAAGCGGCCAGGATCAGAGCAACCCTTGGGGATACCTTGCCTAGGCCTTTGGCGTGGCCGAGTCGCTGCCTCTGGCGTGCCGCTGCCTCTGGCGCGTCTTCTGAGGCCAACGCGGCGCCGCGGCAGCTGTTGCCTTGCCTAGGCCTCTGGCGTGGCCGAGTCACTGCCTCTGGCGCGCCGCTGCCTCTGGCGCGTCTTGTGAGGCCAACGCGGCGTCGCGGCTGCTGTCGCGAGCGGAAAAACTCGTCGTCGTCATCACCACCATCGTAGTCGCCATCATGACCACCGACATCATCAGCAAAATCAGCGACGTCATGACCACCGACATCATGACCATCGTCATCATGACCGCCGTCATCATGACCACCGACATCGCGACCATCGCCATCATGACCACCGACATCACATGGCATCTTCAGCGCCAACGTCATCATCATCATCATCATCGTCGCCATCACCATCATCACAATTACCATCATCACGCCAAGTTCGCATCATGTTAGCGCCGTGGATCCTTAATATGATGCTCGACCCCCTTGGTGGATTAGGTAGTTATAGGGTCCTATAGGATTCTCGTAGGATTCGTATAGGAGTCCTTGAGCGTTTGTAGGGATCCTACAGGTTTATGATAGAGGAGGGGGAGCTCGCTTCGCCAGCGCGCGCACGGTTTTCGCACACAGGAACTCGTGGAGAACAGCAAGGGAGCTAACGTAGATTCGGAACTGCATACGGACTTTACGTAAGCGTATGACAGAGGTGTTGCGCGTTGCTCCCCCCCGGGGCAACAACAGCAACGTTCGGCCCAGGAGGGTGCGTTCGCCTTGTGGGCGAGGACGCCACCACGGGACCCGCCGGCGTGGCCTGAGGGGTTTTCCTTGCGTTGTTGTTGAATTCTCATGTCAGAAGAATTTATTATTGTTGATCCCCCTTCACCTGTGCATGCTGCTTTTTCTCCATCAAAGTGTGCCCTTCGACGCTCGCACCATGTTTTTTGACAGGGAAAGTCCTGGTGCTCAAACTGGGCCCCTGGCCCCCCGGATTACAACAACAACGGCTCCTGCCGGAGACTTCCTTTAAATTTACTCAGGTCCCCCGCTCCTGAGACTTCCTCACAATTTACTGAGGGTCGGTGCTCCCGCCTGTGACTTCCTCGCAATTGGGTCCGGACCCCCGATCCCATCCGAGATTTCTTTACACTTTACTCAGGAACGGCGCTCCCGCTAGAGACTCCTTCGCATCTCAGTCAAGACTTCCTCGCAAGTTGATCAAGACCCCCGCCCCCGCCAGAGAACCCTTCACATTTTATTCAGGAGTTGCGCTCTCGCTTGTGACTTCCATGCGATTGATTCAGAAATGGCGCTTTCGACGCTCAGGAAACACGCTGCGCCAAGGACGCCGCTACAATTTACTTAGTATTCGCGCTCTCGCCATACGCTGGCATCCCGCTTGAATGTTCCACCCGCCCGACCCGCCCGTCAGGGGATCGCCCGCCCGTCGTGGGCTCTCGCCCGAAACTTCCTTCAGGAACGGCGCTTTCGCTGAGGACTTCCTCGAACGCTCGCGCTCTTACTTTCCTGCTCCTCCTCCCTCTCCCTCCTTCCTCCCTCCTCTCCTCCTCTCCTCCCGTCTCTCTCCCTCCTCCTCTCTCATCCTTATGCCTCTCTGTCCTATCCTTTCTGCCTCCTCTCCCTCCTCCGTTCTCCCTCCCCTCTCCTGCCTCCTCCCTCCCTCTTTTTTTGTTCTCTCTCTCTCTCTCTCTTTCTCCCTCTATCTCTCTCTCTCTCTGTCCCCTCTCTCTTTTTTTTGTTTCTCTCTCTCTCTCTCTCTTTCTGTACCTCTCTTATCTGTCTTTCTCTCTCTCTCTCTGTCTCTCTCTCTCTCTCTCTCTCTCTCCCTCTCTCTCTGCCTCTAATCAACCGCCCCCCTCTTCGCTCTTTCTCTCCTGGCGTTTTCCCTTTTCCTTCGTCCCTCCGCGTTCCTTCCTCCCACCCTCCCTCGTTTCCCCCCTCCTCTTTTTGCAGGGCCCGCACCAATTCCAATGGCGGGCGCATGTACGCCCACGAAAGATTGTCCGCCCGTTCAGGTTTGCCCGCGTGTCCAAGCCCGCCGCCCCCCGCAAAGAGAAATAATCCACCCAAACGGGGTGTGATCGAAGGCACAAATGGCGGGTATCGAAGGTGTGGGGAAATCGTTTTGACTGACACGCGGGCAAGTAAGGGCGAACAGTCTTATAATCTTTGTTGTTGTTGGTGTTGTTTGTTGTTTGTTGTTTGCTGTTTGTCGTTTGTTGTTTGTTGTTTGGTTGTTGTTGTTGTTGTTGTTCAATTCCCACTTCCAGATCATATGTGTTCTTGATCCCTTCAATCTGGTGAGTTTTCTGTGTTTTTCGGTTGAGATGCTTCTCCCGGGGCTTGCACCCTGTGCTTTACAACGGAAAGTCTTGGTGTTCAAAATATGTGTTCGGCCAACGGTTTGCAGCAACAAGGGCTCCCATCTGAAATCGAGCTCTCGAGCGGGACTCCTTCAGAATGTATGCAGGAATCGTGCTCTCGCGTGCTGCGTCCTGGCGTCGTATCCATCTTGGCCCCCTTTCTTTCAGAATGCGGCATGCCAAAGCTAAGTTGGGATGCGAGGGCGCCGTTGTGAAGCAATGTCGGGATTTCAAGGGCCAATGCCGTACGTTATGGCTTGCACAGCAGAGCTGGAAACAAAACCAAATAGATATCTCGAATTCTGACGGCGCGCACTGCGATCTTCCAGGATTGTAGCCTCGGGGCTTCGAGCTTCGCGTAATTTGCGAAACGATCGTGACCTCGAGCGCGCAAGTATTTGTAACTTACAAGGGATAGTGGATTCGGCGGCACAAATATGGTTAACGTAAAACTGTTGCACAGCCTCGACGACGCGAAGATCGTGTATGCTACGAAGGTTAACTGTTTCGAAGACGCAGCGATGGCGTAATCTACGAAGGGTCGTGGCTTCGGGGGAGCGAATATTGTATAATGTATGGGTGGGGGGGGGGGGCGTGGCTTCGGTGACGCAGCCATTGTGTACTTTACGAGGGACCGTGACCTCGAAGACGCGACGACTGTGTAATTTTCTGCGGGATATAGCTTCGAGGACGAACCGTTGGTGCAGTGTTTGGGGGGTCGTGGCTTCGGGGGCGCGAACATTGTATAATTTACAGGGTGTTGAGGCCTCGAGGGCGCGAGCATTGCGTAATTTACGATGGGCCGTGGCTTCGGCGACGCGAGCACGGCATATTACCTAACAGCGAAGACTGATAGGTTTCTAGTGGGGTCAAAAGAGAGCATCCTGATTCCCCAGGGGGGTCTGGGCAGGATCCGGGGGATGCCGGGGAAAACCGGGGACTCCCCAGAATTTTATCCCAGGCTACATTTTGACTGCTTGGAGCTAACAAAACACAACTCCCAGGCCACATTCCGAATGCCCGGAGCCAATTGTAGGCCACTTCGTGTTCTTCGTGTTTTCGAACACAATTCCCAGGCCACATTTTGAATGCCCGGAGCCAAGTGTAGGCCACTTCGTGTGCTTCGTGTTTTCGAACACAATTCCCAGGCCGCATTTTGAATGCCCGGAGCCAACTGTAGGCCACTTCGCGTTCTTCGTTTTCCCAGAACACAATTCCTGTGCCATATTTTGATTGCACGGAGCCAACTGTAGGCCACTTCGTGTTCTTCGTGTTCCCAGAACACTAGTCCTGTGCCATATTTTGAATGCCCGAGCTGAGGCAGGCTCAGGCCGAGGCAGGCTGAGGCCGAGGCAGGCTGAGGCCGAGGCAGGCTGAGGCTGAGGCTGAGGCACGCCGAAGCAGGCTGAGGCTGAGGCTGAGGCAGGCTGAGGCTGAGGCTAACGCAGGCTGAGGCCGAGGCAGGCTGAGGCTGAGGCTGAGGCAGGCTGAGGCTGAGGCAGGCTGAGACTGAGGCTGAGGCTGACGCTGAGGCTGATGCAGGCTGAGGCTGAGAGGCTGACGCTGAGGCTGAGGCAGGCTGAGGCTGAGGCTGAGGCCGAGGCAGGCTGAGGCTGAGGCTGAGGCAAGCTGAGGCAGGCTGAGGCTGAGGCTGTGGCTGAGCTGCTGAGGCAGGCTGAGGCTGAGACAGGCTGAGGCTGAGGCTGAGGCAGGCTGAGGCTGAGGCTGAGGCTGAGGAGGCAGGCTGAGGCTGAGGCCGAGGCAGGCTGAGGCTGAGGCTGAGGCTGCTGAGCTGAGCTGACTGAGGCTGAGGCTGAGGAGGAGCTGAGTGAGGCTGAGGCTGAGCTGAGCTGAGGCTGAGGCTGAGGAGGAGGATGAGGCCGAGGCAGGCCGAAGCTGAGACAAGGTGAGGCTGAATGGGGGGAGGGAAGGGGGGGGGGAGGAGGGGAGGCTGAGGCAGGCTGAGGCCGAGGCAGGCTGAGGCCGAGGCAGGCTGAGACTGAGGCTGTGGCAAGCCGAGGCAGGCTGAGGCTGAGGCTGAGGCTGAGGCAGGCTGAGGCTGAGGCAGGCCGAGGCTGAGGCTGAGGCTGATGCAGGCTGAGGCCGAGGCAGGCTGAGGCTAAGGCTGAGGCAGGCTGAGGCTGAGGCCGAGGCAGGCTGAGGCTGAGGCTGAGGCAAGCCGAGGCAGGCTGAGGCTGAGGCTGAAACTGAGGCAGGCTGAGGCATCTGTAGGAATCCATAGGAATCCCTAGGAATCCCTCGGAATCCTTAGGAATCCGTAGGCATCCTTAGGAATCCGTAGGCATAGTTAAGCATCCTCAGGAATCCTTAGGAATCCTTAGGATTCCCCAGGAATCCTCAGGAATCCCTAGGAATCCTTAGGAATCGGGATTCCTAAGGATTCCTAAGGTTTCCTAAGGATTCCTATGGATTCCTAAGGATGCCTAATGATGCCTGAGGAATCCCTAGGAATCCTTAGGATTCCATTGGATCCTAAGGCCGTTGCCACTGCGACTGTCATTGCGAATGCGACTGCGACTGCGAGAACAGCAGAATTCTACAAGTGGATTCTCACCTGAATCTTACGGGGAATGCTTCCAGATATGCTGATACACATCGCTGTTCGGTTGCTTTGCCGGGATCATTTTTTTATAGGGGGTCGTGGCCTCGTTGGCGCGAACATGATACAATTTACAAGGAGTTATGGCTGCTGGGGCGGAACCATCATTTAATTTACAAATGGGTCGTGGCCTCGGGGACGCGAACATTGCTTAATCTACGAAGGATTGTGGCTCCGAGGATGCGAATATTATACCATTTATGATACCGGAGAAAAGCCCCAACAATAATCGTTTTAGGGCTGTAGGGCTATAGGGCTACAGGGCTATATGGGCTCTTGGGCGATATATGGGCTATTGGGCTATATGGCTATATAGGCTACAGGGCTATTGGGCTATAGGGCTCCATAGGGCACCCCCGGGCACACCGGGACACGCCCGGGCACCCGGGCACCCGGGCACCCGGGCATCCCCGGGCACCCGGGCACCCGGGCGTGCGGCGAAAATCGGCGGCAAACCTAACCTAACCATATGAATCCGCTAGGACCCCTACAGAGGCAAGCTCGGATTGGGGAAATATGGAGGACGCGTACACGCTGTCATTCCCGAAGGTTGATGCTTCGGGAACGCAGTTACCGTTCACTTTAATGGTTTCGGGGGCGCGCGTATGGTGTAATTTGCAAGGGCGTCTGGCTTCGGTCGCGCGAACCTCGAGTAACCTGCAAGGGTCTATTGCCGCGGGGTCGCGATGCCATGTATTTTTACGATCCGCCTAGGAATTTTGAGACCACTAGGGCGTGGTGCAGGGCAGTTTGGGCCCCCCCATTCGCGCAGACTTTAACCGTTTACAGTAGAAAGCAGAAGCTCGAAGCATCACATTGGAAACTGGGAACTGGGACTGGCGCAGGGATCATCAAGCCTAAGCGGCGCAGCCTGATGTTCCCGCAAGGGGGCGGGCTGATTACAGCGCCGCGCCCCCACGACTCAGGAGTCACGCTCTCGCTATCTATTACCTCACGGTTTATGTGGGAATCACGCTATCAATGGAAATTTCTTTGCGATCCATTTTGGATTGACGTCTCAGCGACCCTCCCGCTCGGCCTGACCGTCTGGGCCCGCCCGCCTGACATGCCCGTTAGGGTCCGCCCGCCCGACCCGCACGTCTGGTTCTGCCGCTTGTACTCCTGTCCGGACCCTCCTCTTGCAAATATCTCTGGTGCTCCATCCTTCTCCCTCCCCCTTGCCCCTACACCCTATCCGTAGCCATTTTGGCTCAAGGCCCCCATGGATCGGAGACGCCACTCTGGCCCACGGGTCGCCGCCCCGCCATGGCTCGCGCCGCGCCTCTCCCGAGCAGGGCGCGGGGCCGCGGCGGGCTCGCCGCCGCCTTCGGCTGCACGCTCGGCGTCGGGGCCAGCCTGCCGCTCTCGCGGGGCGCGGTGGGCGGCTGCAGGGCCGCCGCCGGGCTGCCGCCGGCGCCGCGCGGCCTCTGCGCCTTCGCGGCGCGCAGAGGCCGGGGCGCCCGCGCCCGCTCCAGCGCGGTGCGGTCGCAGCCGCCGCTGGCCGCGACATCGGCGCGCGCGCCGGCGGCGCGGGCCGGGGCGGCGGCAGCGCTGCGGGCGCGGGGCGGGCCGTCGCTGTACTCTGCGCTGCTGGGGCCGCTGTCGCCCGCTGGCGGCCCGCCGGTGGCCTGCCTGGGCGGCGGGCTGCTGCGGCCTCTGGCCCGGGGCGGCGCGCCGCGGCTGGAGAGCGAGGACATCGCGCCAGAGGCGGCGGCCGAGCCGGAGGGCGACCCGAGCAACCGTGCGCTCTTGGAGAACGTGCGCGCGCCAGGCAGGGCCAATCCCGAGCCCGCGGACCTCTACGACCTCGTGGTGATCGGCGCTGGCGTGGCGGGGCTGATCAGCTGCATCGTGGCGCGCCAGCTGGGCTGCCGCGTCGCTCTGGTGGAGCGGCACTACATGGGCGGCGACTGCCTGAACACGGGCTGCGTTCCGTCCAAGGCGCTCCTGGCCTCGGCGAAGCGGGCGGCGCAGCAGAGGCAGGAGGGCGGCGCAGGGACCATCGGCTCCAGGGCTCCAGACTTTCTGGCGGCGATGCGGCGGCTGCGCCGGGTGCGCGCCGATATCTCGGAGCACGACTCGATACGGCGGTACACGGAGGAGGTCGGGGTGGACGTCTTCTCCGGTGCCGCCGCTTTCTCGGGCCCCGGCGAGGTGCAGCTCCCAGGGGTGCCCCTGCTGCGGTTCCGCAGGTGCGTGGTCGCCACGGGGGCGGGGGCCCGGGTGCCGGTCGAGCTGAAGGGCGTGCCCCACCTCACGAGTTCCAACATATGGAACCTGATGTCTCTGCCGCCGCGCCTGCTTGTTCTGGGCAGCGGCCCCATAGGCCTGGAGCTCGCGCAGGCTATGGCGCGCCTGGGTAGCAGCGTGACCGTGGTGTCCTCGTCCGTCCGCCCGCTGGGCAGAGAGGAGCCGGTGGCCGCGGATGCCGTATGGCAGGCGCTCCGAAGCGACGGTGTGGCGTTCCTGCTCGGAGCGCGTGTGACGCACGCTGTTCGCACCGACGGCGGGCTATGCTCGGAGCCGTTCGGGACTTACGAGGTCACTGTGACCATGCCAGACGGTCGCAATCAGGTGCTCGAGGCCGACGCTGTGCTGAACGCCACGGGCAGGGTGCCCAACACGCGCGGCCTCGCACTGGAGAAGGCCGCCGTGGCGATGCATAGGGACGGCAGCGTGGCGGTCAACGAGTGGCTGCAGACCAGCAACCCGAATGTGTACGCTGCCGGCGACTGCCTGCCGGGGCCCAACAAGTTCACGCACGCGGCCGAGTGGCAGGCGCGGGTGGCCGTGCGCAATGCGCTGCTGGGGGAGCGGGCCGACGCGAGGGCGCTGCTGGTGCCGCGCGCCACTTACACGGAGCCGGAGGTCGCGTCCGTGGGAGCGACCGAGGCGCAGCTGCGCGACGCTGGGGCGGAGTTCGAGACCTATCGGCGTGAGGCCGCGGACGTGGACCGCAACCGCTGCGACGGGGTCGCGGGTGGCCTCTGCCTGCTGCACGTCTCCCCCCGGGGTCAAATCCTGGGTTCCACGATCGTAGGGCCTGGGGCGGGCGACCACATCTCCGAGGTGACGCTGTGCATGCAGCACGGGCTCGGCGCTGCGGATCTGGCGGGCACCATGCATCCGTACCCCACCGCCGCAGAGGTGGTGCGCCAGGCGGCACAGGCGTTCGTGCGCTCGCGCATCTTCCAGCCGCAGACTCAGCGTATTCTCCACCAGCTGAGCCGTCCGTCGCCCTTCGTGCGGCAGCGGCTGGCAGGTAGCCTGACTGTAGTCGAGCTGAGCCGGCCGGAAGCTCTCAACGCCGCTGACCTCGTCATGGTGCGGGACCTCGCTGACGCAGCAGCTGGTGCCGCCCCGCGGGCTCTTCTGCTGCGGGGCACGGACGGCGGGGCCTTCTGCGCTGGAGGCGACGTGAAGTCCCTCGCGAAGGCCGTTCAAGAGGATCCCGAGTCCGGGCTGCCACTGCTGCAGCTCAGGCTGGAGTATCGTTCCATCATGGCCCTGCACCGCCACGCGGAGGAGAACCACGCCGTCTGCTTCATGGACGGCATCTGCATGGGGTATGGCCTGGGCCTTGCCAAGGAGGCCTCGTTCCGCGTGGCCACCGAGCGTTCGCTTCTGGCGATGCCAGAGTGCGCGATCGGAATCCTCCCCGACGTTGGATTCTCCCACTTCGCGAGGTCCCTGCCGAAGGGGCTGGGGCTGTGCATGGCTCTGACCGGCTGGCGGGTGCGAGGGGCGGAGGCCCTTGGGCTCGGCCTGGCCACTCACTTCGTGCCCTCCTCGCAGCTGGAGCAGCTGCAGCGGCTGCTCGAGTCGCTGGACTGGGGGGACCCGTGCAGGGCCGCCGAGGGCTGCCGCGCGGCCCTGGCCGCCGCCTCAGCGCCGCCCGGCCCGCCGCACCCGCTGCTGCCCCACATCGCGCGCGTCTTCGGCGACGCGCGGGCCGTGGGCGACGCGAGTGCTGCGCTGAGCGAGCTCGCCGGGGACGGGCGTGCGCCGGAGGAGGCGCGGGAGTGGGCCGCGCAGCGGCTGCTGGGCCTGGAGGGCGGCTGCCCGCGGGCGCAGGAGGCTGCGCTGCGGCTGGTGCGGCTGGCGGAGCTGGACCCGAGCCTGGAGCGGGCACTGGATCGCGACCTGGCGGTGATGTCGCACCTGCTGTGGGGGCCGTTCCGCGCCGACTTCCTGGAGGGCGTGCGGGCCGCGCTGGTGGACAAGGACCGGAGCCCCCGCTGGAGCTGCACGGCCGCGGAGGCCGCCGCGGAGGACGTGGGTCTGCTGCTGGAGCACAGGCTGTAGCAGCCCCAGCCCGCAGTGGCCCTGACCCGCGCGCGCCTGTTCTCGACGACACCTAGGCAGCGCACCCCAAAAAATGCCGCTTTCCTCCTCCCTTCCTTCCCTTGTTCTAGGGGCTGCGTCAACTGCCCGCGGCAGGTAGGGAAGATGTATACCCCCACGGGGGGACGATCGAAGACGAAAAGGGCGGGTATCAAGGGTTCGGGATATACGTGTTGAATGGCTCTTGGGCAGACCAGAGAGAACACTCTTCGTCGTCGTCGTCCCCCCCGCGACCCACTCGCGACCCAAATGCGGGATGCTACATATTGTTTGTTTCCCCACGACAAGAAAACCAGCACGGGTCGACGCTTAGGCGTGCATTCGCCCAGGGGTCGCACTCCCCCGTGCGTGCTTGCGTGTGTGTGTGTGTGTGTGTGTGGGTGGGTGTGCGTGTGCGTGCGTGTGTGTGTGTGTGTGTGTGTGTGTGTGTATGCGTGTGCGTGTGCGTGTGCGTGTGCGTGTGCGTGTGCGTGTGCGTGCGCGTGTGCGTGTGTGAATATGTGTGTGTGTGTGTGTGTGTTTGTCCGTGTGTTTGTGTATGTGCGTGTGTGCGTGTGTGTGTGTGAGTGTGTGTGTGCGTGTATGTGTGTGTGCGTGTGTGTATGTGCGTGTGCGTGTGTGCGTGTGTGCGTGTGCGCGCGCGTGTGAGTATATACGTGTGTTCTTCTTCTCCACGTGATTCGCTTTGCGAAGTCCTCCTATTTGCAACGCTAGGTGGAACTAACGCTAAGCGCGCTCCGCCTCGGCTCTCACTGCAGTGACGCTGCCCGACAGCTTGACTGATATGTGCGTGTGTGCGCGCGCGAGTGATTGGAGCTTTGACAGGGTGTGATGCCTCATTCTCATGTGGAGCACACGAGTGCCCTCATGCAGCGTGCCTCTCTCACCGCCACCGCCCTCTCCCGACAGCGCTCCGCCAGGACCACGAGAGGCGAGACGGACGGGAAAACAGGGCCGACAAAGGCCACCCGCGCGAAAAAACACGCTCGACGCCTCGGCGCCCGCGGCAGCCCAGGAACGATCTGCCAAGACCCAGACGTCGTGGTCTGTCTTCGGCGTAGACCCCCCGAGATCCTGAGTCGTTCTCTGACGGCCCCGAGGCCCAGTAGGGGGGCTTTTGGAGGCCGAAGATCACAACAGCTTTCCGTCATGATTTCCTCGTGGCGTTTCGCTAGAGGTTTCGAATCGATTCACAAAGGGCCACGGAAGAGTCCCACAGGGGCGACGGGGAGCCCTGGGCCGACCGGTCGGGCAGCCGTTTCGCCTGAGACTTCTTCACAGACGGCCACGATCCTTAGTAAAACGCATACTACTGTGCACATGGCCGTGCGTGTCTTTGGAGTCCTTCGGATTACCTACGAATGCACGTTTTCACTAGCCGACCTCGACCCGCCTCGTCACCTTTCCTGGTATTAGGGTGTTTTTCTGGCGTGATCATGCCGAGTTGCCTTTTGGCAGTCCCGAGGCCCGGTAGGGGCCCCTGGAGGCCTGACGTGGCAAGAACCTCGTGTCGTACTTTTCTCGTCGCGCGAGGCGGGTCTGGGCACGCGACCGCGGCGCGGCGGGCCCGCAGGTCCTGGCGGGCCGGTACGTGCAGCGCTTCTTCAGCAGCCGCTTCCGCCACTTCTGGGACTACACGTACAACCCGCGGACCTACGTCGTGAGGCGGGCTCCGCCCGCACCAGGGAGCGACACACCTCTTCTCCTCCCTCCTCCTCCTCCTCCTCCTCCTCCTCCTCCTCCTCCTCCTCCTCCTCCTCCTCCTCCTCCTCCTCCCCCTCCTCCTCCTCCCCCTCCTCCTCCTCCCCCTCCTCCTGGTCTCGGGAGCACCTGCGGGTGGCGGTTTGTCATGCTACTTGGATGACCGCGGGGGGTGCCAAGGGCATGCAGGGGTGGCTTCAAGTGGATGTTGAGGGCAATTCTATCCAGCCGAACCTAGCTTATGAGCTGTTCGCGAGAGCCTTGAGCAGCTTGCGGGGGGCGGAGATCTGGGCCGAGTGGGCGGAGCTCAGTTACAGGAGTTACCAACCTTTTTGAACCACTCAGGGTCATCCAGGGCCCGCAGGCGGAGTCGCTTGCGCAAGGGCGCCCCTGCAAGCAGGTCGCTCCGACCTTCCTCTTTCAGTGGCAACTCCTGAGAGGTTAGGTTCAGAATCGGCGCTGGTATACCCCTGGTCGAAAACTCGCCCAACCTCAACTAAGTCCGCTTGAATCCAATTTTGCTCCGCCCAGCTTATTTTCATCCCGCTTGATCCGCCCAGGGCTGGCACTCATTCGTGCTGACGAAGACCTCCCAGGGGCTGCCTCCTAACCCGCTCGGCCCTCCCTCGCGCTCTCCTCCATCGAAGGCGCTGGGCGGCAGTGGGTCGGGTCGAGTTCGCGTGCGGGCTCTGGTTGGGGTCCCCCTGCTCCGGGGGTGGCCCCCGGCCCTCTCGACCCCTTCCCCCTCATGGCCGGTTCTCTATCCCGAGTAGTTTCTGACAGTCCTGAGCCCCGAAATTGGCCCCCAGAGGCCCCCAGACATGGCGACGGAACGGCCGCGCCCATCCGAGTGGTGCGTTCTCCTTTCCCTGTCTCCTTTCTCTTCTCCCCCTCCTCCGCCTCCTCCTCTCGCTCCTCTCTTCTTCTTCTTCTTCTTCTTCTTTTTCTTCTTCTTCGGGGCCTCGTTTCACGCCTCCAGCTGCAGTGCGATCTGGTCACGGTGCCGGCTGAGGCGTGAGAGTTGTCTCTGGTCAAGTCGGGCGTGTCCCTCTTCAGGAGGGATTTTCAAGAATAGTAAGAAATTGTCTGTGAACGATTCGTTTTATTATTGTTGGCTATGTTTGAGCATTTGTTTGACATTTAAACAATCTGTTTCGCCCAAGTTCCGCCTGTAGGAGGACATGCCTGACCCGAGTCTGGGGCTGCCACTCGTGAGGAACAAGTGGCCGCGCCGATATTCTCCGAGGCACCGGATGCCTGGGCGCCCCCCCCCCGTCAGGGGCAGCGATAGGAGGGGATAGGCATAGGGTTAAGTCGGGCGTGTCCCTCTGCAGGAGGAGTAATCAGAAATAGTCAAAAAATAGTCGGGGCACGATTTTTTGATTATTTGTGGGGTTATTTGGGAGCATGTTTTGAGTTTTTGTTTTTGTTCAATCGCTTCGCTCATTCCGCCGGCCCATGTTGCATGATCGCTACTGCTTCGCCGTGGCCCCGGTTCCATGGCGCCGCCGAGGAAGAGGAGGAGGAGGAGGAGGAGGAGGAGGAGGAGGAGGAGGAGGAGGAGGAGGAGGAGGAGGAGGAGGAGGGAGGAGGAGAGGAGGAGGAGGAGGAGATGAGGATGGGGAAGAGGAGGGGAGGAGGAGGAGAGGATGAGAAGGAGAGGAAGAGGATGAAGAGAAGGAGGAGGAGGAGGAGGAGGAGGAGGAGGAGGAGGAGGAGGAGGAGGAGGAGGAGGAAGGGGAAGGGGCGGAGGAGGAAGCCCCTCGTTGGCATCTTGTGTTGCTCTTGGGGCCAAACAGGGTCGTCGTCAAGATGCTTCTTCGGGATGTCTCGTGGGGTCTTTTGAGAAGCCGTTCGGGGGCGCCTGGGAAGCATTTTTGAACTTCTGGGGCCTCTTGGGGCCTCTTTTGGGCCTCCTGTGGGCCTCCTGGTGCCTCTTGGGGGCCTCTTGGCGGCATCTTGGGGCCTCTTGGGGGCCTCTTGGGGGCCTCTCGGGGCCTCCTGGGGCCCTCTTGGGGCGGAAGGCTCGAGTTCTCGGTTCGTGGTCCCCCTTTTGGGCTCCTCTTGGGGCCGTCTTGGGTCCGTCTTGGGCCGTCTTGGGCGCCTCTTGGGCCGTCTCGGGGCCCTCTTGGGCCCTCTTGGGGCCCTCTTGGAAGCCTCTTGGCCCGTCTTGGGGCGCTCTTGGGGGCCTCTTGGGCCGTCTTGGAGCATCGGCTGTCCGAAAAGGCGACAAGGCCAAAATCCTTTCAAAATCATAGTAACAGTGATGATTTTGGCCTCTCGGGCCCTCTTGTGAGGCCTCTTGGAGGCCTCTTGGAGGCCTCTTGGGCCGTCTTGGGGTCATCATCGGCGTCTTGGACCGCTCTTTGGGCGTCTCGGGGGCCTCTTGGGCAGTCTTGGGGGCCTCTTGGGTCAGGAGGGGGGGTAGTCGATTGCGCGCCCTCCCCTCGGAGGCCACGATCCTCGTGCGGGGTGTTGAAACATTGGCCGGTTTGGCATCTCTGATCCGAGTGTCCCGGGGGTGTCCCGGGGGTGTCCCGGGGGTCTCCCGGGGGTGTCCCGGGGTACTTTTCGTCCGGGGACCCCCAGGGGCGGCCTCGCGCGCGAACTAGAATATTGTTAAACAGTTACCCGAGATCTTAGCACACGCCATTGGCCCGTTGGGCCAGCGAATTTGTCGCTTACAATTTGCCTGTGCAGGGACATGCCCGACCTAACGATAGGGGGGGGTAGGCATAGGGGGGGGACGCATCGACCCTTGATCGCCCATGGATCGCAGGTGGGGGCCCGATGGCCCCGACCCGCCCAGGCAAGTGTGGATCCACTTTCGGGGATCTATCGCCGATCTATCGGCGATGTATCGCCGATTCCAGGTTGATGCCCCCCCCCCCCCCCTCCATGCCAGTCTCCCCTATCGTTGCCCCTCACGAGAACGCGTGGTCGCCCAGGCTCGCGGGGCCCCCAAGCCTTAGGGGCGGCCTAATTCTCAGAGGAGGACAAGGTACCCATACCGCTACCCTTCTCCCGTTTTCCCCTTTTTGGGCCTCCTGGGAGGCCCTCGTCGCCACCGCTGAACTCACCTCGAACTTCTGGTCAGGACGCGCCCCAGGAGAGGTCCCCCCCCTATCATACGTTGCATCTTCGGAGGGCCTCGCCTGTCCCGAAAATTGTGTCTTTTCGTGGACCCGACGCGGGCTTTCTGCGGACCCGACGCGGATTTGGCGTGGATCCGACACGGATTCTACACGGCTTCGACACGGCTTCGACACGGATCCGACGAGGCCGACACGGATTCGACGCTGATTCGACGCGGATAGGGCCGCGACGGGACGTGCCAGGCCCCCCGAGGATGCAACAGAACCATCGTCGCCCCCGAGGGGGAGGAGGAGGAGGAGGAGGAGGAGGAGGAGGAGGAGGAGGAGGAGGAGGAGGAGGAGGAGGAGGAAGAGGTGGAGGAGGATGATGAGGAGGAGGAGGAGGAAAAGGAGGACACTATCGTCGCCCCTCACCCCCGCGGGGACCTTTGCGCCGGCGGCCCCTCTCGCCGTTGCGTGGTGCCTTTCGTGCCGCCACTCCTGCTGGAGGCGCCCTGCCGTGTGCCCGGTGCGCAGGCTCGGGCCTTGCCTCTCGCCGCCGCGCTGCTGCGGGCCTCGTGAGAGGGTATATTATTCGAGCAGTGGCGAAGCGTCCTGGCTCGCCTTTTGGCCCGGCAGAGAATGTTCTGGGAACCTTTTTGTGGTCTGCGCGAGATGTTTTCAGACCATTTCTGGCTGAGGCTGTCTTGTTTTTTCAAACGTCTGGCTCATGAAGAACAGTGTTTTTGCTATTCGAACATTTGGGGGTTTCTGAGAGCACGTCGTGGTAGGCCTAAAGGGAACGCCGGGACGGTCGGTCCCTGCTCAAGTATATCGTCGGCGTCACACCATCCAGGCCTCCCAGGTGGGGTCGGAGTAGATGGGGCCGGAGGATCGCGCCGCATCGCCGATGCATCGCCGATGCGGCTCGATGTGGGGCTCGATTTTCTCCACGCCGACGTCGGTGACGCATCGCCGATGCATCGGCGATCCGGCGCGATTACCCCATCTACTCGGATTTCATCTAGGAGGCCTCTAAGATTGCCGGCGTCAGACCAACGTACTGATACAGTGGAGACCCATGCCAAGAAACACCCTGCTTTCCTCCAGGGTGCCCTGGGTTTCTTGGGTTTCGATGGTTTTGCTGTGGGAAGCGTGACGCTCCCACACCAAACATCAATGGTCGTCCAGGGGAGATAACAATAGCGTACACATAAAAGATCTCGGAGGTCCGCGCGGATTCCTTGAATCGGCGTTGGGGTCCCCCTGGCGGCGCTTCCGGCGCCGCCCCCAGCGTGTTTCTTCGCGCCAGGGAGGGGGGTCCAGCCCGATCCGAGGAATCCGCGCAGACTTCCGAGCTCGTATGCTCATTGTTTGGCCCCCTAGTCCTGTTCGAGTTCCCGGCAAAAAGGGGTTCGATTGCGCCGAGATTGGCGCGTACGCTCCCCGCGTGAGGCGGCGCACAACCGCCTTCGCGTCGAGTGTGGCGTGCCGCGCTGGCGGCCCGCGTAAGCCACCGCGTAAGACCGCTATGCCATCTCGCGTAAGACCCTTTTGTTTTTCGTCGCTCTTATGTGCGTCGCGCCCCCCAGGGGCGACGCGCGCGCGCTGAGAAATCTTATCGCACAAGCCCCGTGGCGGGCGTTTTCTGGCCATGCCGCTCGGGAAATGATGTACTACAAGACGATTGTGCTATATGTTCGGGTCGGACGCACTTCTTTGAGGAGAACACGTAGCACTAACGTGTTTTTGTGCGCCCCATGCTGTGTTCGAGCCCTAGGCCGACAGCGTCGTGTTTTGTGTGCGACTTGCTCCCATGCCAAGACCCCCATG
This sequence comes from Prorocentrum cordatum, assembly GCA_963575745.1. Classification (NCBI taxonomy): domain Eukaryota; class Dinophyceae; order Prorocentrales; family Prorocentraceae; genus Prorocentrum; species Prorocentrum cordatum. The sequence continues at coordinate 1,985,969 of CAUYUJ010001113.1, read as the reverse complement.
CGTCGTCACGACAGTCACAGCGGGAGGTTTGGTCAGTTTTCGGCCTCCGTGGCACTCACCGGGCCTCGAGGTCGTAACAAAACAATTCAGCATGAAGAACAGGTTCCCAGAAAAGAGTCCAGATCTTTGGAGTCGGGTGTCGCGTAATGGGGGGGCGAGACATGGGGTGTGTCAAGAAAGGTGCGCCTCTTGTACCCTAAAGTGGCCCTAACGGAACCCCCTGGAGCCCCCAAAGGCGACGATTGGTGGACATTTATCGCCCGCCCACGAGGCAACGCCAAAGCGTGACCCACTTCATGAGCAAAACTCGCAGCGTCGGGGATTTGGCCCAGTCCCACGATTTCGTTCTTTTGTTCGCAGCCTGGCCCCTTTGGAGGACTCGGCCCCTTCCCCAGGGATTGGCATCTCACCTTGGAGTTTATTTGGTCGACGGTCCTGGGGTCGCCGGGAGAAACGCGTGGACCATGTCCCAGATGTCGCGGCATCTTGTCGATGGAGATCTTGGTCATGGTCCATGTCGGCCGTCGCCGATCCGCGAGTGTGATCCACGACGTGACGCTGACCAAGATCGGCGGCGACCAAGATCGACGCGACGTCTTCGCGTTCCGTCTCGGTCACGGTCCCCGCCTCCTTCCCCTACACATGGGGCCTGGTGAGGGCCCCCAGGGGCCGAGCGGGGGCGTCCGAGGGGGGGACGACGACTAGGATTGTGTGGAAAGCGTGCCTCGAAGAAGAGAAAGCGCTATAAGCATAAACTTTTGGCGCTCCGCGCGGATTTCCTGGATCCGCGCCGGGCCCCCCTCGGCGGCGCCTCCGGCGCCGCCCCTGGCGCGCTCCGCGCGCCAGGGAGGGGGGTCCGGCGCGGGTCCAAGAAAGCTGCGCGGAGCGCCAAACGTTTATGTTCATAGCGTTTTTCCTGCTTCTAGTGTCGGGGCCATATACCCCTGGATCCTTTCTTTCATCACGTCCTCTGGCCCCGCCTCGTCCGCACACCTGCCTCTGGCCCTGCTTTGCGTGAGTTTTCTCTTTGGAGAGACCCCCCTCCTGGCCGTTCCCCTGAGAGGATGGTCAATCACAGGAGGAGCAGGAGGAGGAGGAGGAGGAGGAGGAGGAGGAGGAGGAGGAGGAGGGAGGAGGAGCTCGAGGAGGAGGAGGAGAAGGAGGAGGAGGAGGAGGAGGAGGAGGAAAAGTCGGAGGAGGAGGATCAGGAGGAGGAGGAGGAGGAACAGGAGGAGGAGCTGGAGCAGGAGGAGCAGGAGCAGGAGGAGGAGGAGGAGGAGGAGGAGGAGGAGCAGGAGGAAGAGGAGCAGGGCCTGCGCACCCTTGCCCGCCGCAGGCCGTGGAAGGCCAAGGACATCGGCTACGGCATCTTCCTCAGCGCGGTGCACCTCGGGGCTTTCGCGGCCCCATTCCACTTCACCAGGCCCGCCCCGGCGCCCGAGGGGTGGGGCCGCCCTCTACGTTGAAGTCGGGAATGTCCCTCTACAGGAGGAATATACCAGAATCGTCAAACAATAGTCTGGGGACGATTCTTGAACTATTTCGAGTTTTTGTTTGACTATTTTTGATTTGTCGTCCAAAAGCCGCCTGTAGGAGGACACGCCCGACCTGACTCTACGTCGCTCTTGTGCGTCTCTGGCCTCGCCGAGTCGGGGGGTGCCAGCCATGCACTCAGATCCTTGTGTGACCGCGGGGTGTGCCAAGGGCCAGACGGTGGTTTGAAGTGGACGCGAAGGACAGCCTTTATCTGGCCCAACCTCACTTAGTGCCCCAAGCTGCTCACGCGGGGGAAGAGATCTAGGCTGCGCGGAGCTCAGTTAACTACCAGAGTCACCAGAGTCTCTTGAGCCACGTATGGCTAGCCATCATTTACCTCAGCATCCACCTAAAGTCCTCTATCCCCTTGGCCCCCCCCGCGGTCTTCCACGCACGACACGAACCCGAAACCGAAACAGATTTCCCGATGGAGGTGCTCTCCGTTCCACTTCGATCTCACCCCCCACACCTCCGACCTCAGCATCCACCTAAAGTCCTCTATCCCCATTGACTCCCCCGCCCCGCGGTCTTCCACGCACGACACGATACCGGAACCAAAATCGATTTCCCGACGGGGGCCTCTCCGTTCCACTTCGATCTCACCCCCACACCTCCGACCTCAGCATCCACCTGCGGCGTTCCAAAAAGGGCCTACCTTCGAGGATCGAAGGGATTGTCATCTCTTCCGCGGCGGAAGGTCGGCGGAAGGCGGCGGAAGTAAAACGAGGCCGCCTCCGCCGGCGGAAGCCAGCGGAAGCTCGGCGGAAGGCGGCTGAAGCCAAAGCTGTGCCCCGAGTAGAGATGAAGACGCTTTTGGGTACGGTGCTCCGAAGTCGCCCTTTTCACTTCCCCTCTCCTCCGCAACCCTAGCGCGGTCATCCGAGTACGAATCGAGGAGGCCTGCGCGTGGTCGGGCCGAGGGGCGTCGGAGAGCGACCTGCCCCACAGGGACGGGGCTCGAGCCTTCCACAGGAGAGCCCGCGCCACGAGCACGCGCGCGACGTCGAGGCTGCTCCGGCATCCGGGCGCCGGGCCCATCCTCGCCTGGGCACCACCCCGACCAGTTCGTCGAGCTGCCCTGGACTAGGAATCAGTGCTGGACTGCCAGCTCTTCGAGCTGCCCTGCCAGTTCTTCGAGCTGCCCTGGACTAGGTGTTTAAGTCGGGCATGTCCTTCTACAGGAGGACTATTCAAAAATAGTCAAGGATAGTGTGGGGACGTTTTTTCTGGGTAATTTCATGATAACTATGTTTGAATACATTTTTGACTCTTCCCATTTTTCTTCCAAAATCCGCCTGTAGGAGGACATGTCCGTCCTGAGAGCAGGGGGTCGCGCTCCTGACCCGGGTCCAGCTCGGATCCCTCCCCCTGCTCCTCGACGTCGGCGGCGCTTTAGCACTCCTCCTTCCCCTTCTCCTCCTTCCCCTTCTCCTCCTTCCCCTTCTCCTCCTTCCCCTTCTCCTCCTTCTCCTTCTCCTTTTCCTCCCACTCCCCCGCCCCTCCTCCTCCTCGTCCTCCTCTTCATTCTCCTTCTCCTTCTCCTATTCCTCCCTCCCTCCTCCCTCCCTCCCTCCCTCCCTCCTCCCCTCCTCCTCCTCCTCCTCCTCCTCCTCCTCCTCCTCCTCCTCTCCTCCCTCCTTCCCCTCCCCCTCCTCCTCCTCCCCCCCCCCTCCCTCCTCCTCCTCCTCCTCCTCCCTCCTTCCTCTCCTCCTCCTCCTCTCCTCCTCCTCTCTCCTCCTCCTCCTCCTCCTCCCCCTCCTCGTCGTCCTTCTCCTCCTCCTCCTCCTCATCCTCCTCTGCCTCCTCCTCCTCCTACTCCTTCTCCTCCTCCTCCTCCTACTCCTCCCCCAGCAGTCGTCCTCGCCGTCGTCCTCCTCGTGCAGAAGTTTGGGGAGGACTCAGAGGTGGATCGAGCTCGAAGAAGGGTACAGGAAGGTGGGGTCTAGGGCTCCAGTGTTTTTTTTGCGCTTTGATGCAACGTCAGATCTAAGCGCTCCCTGTTCTTCCTCTCCTCCTTCTCTCCCCTTCCCTCCGAAGGCCTCCCGAGGCCCCCGAACCGACCGTCTGACCGAGGGCGTACGGTCGGGAGCTGTTGGACAGCATGTCGCTCCGCCGGTTCTGGCCTAATTACCAAACCTCGGCGCGCCACGCTATCCACCTCCCTGGTCCCCGGGATTCGACGCCCCGAACCTTTCCGACCCCCTCGCCCCGCGGGGTGGAGCGACGCGCTATCACCAAGCATGGCACAACGTGTCGCCGGGGCCGCCGTTGCGACCCGCCATCCAAAAGTTCCTCACAGTATCGTCCGCTGGCGACTGCCTGTGCACAGCAGCTTGCGGCCTGCTGTCCTCTATCCATGTTCCTCCTCTCCAGCCTCCTTTGCCCTTCCCTCCAAAGGCCCCTCGACCTCGAGGCCCCCGAACCGACCGACTGATCGAGGGCGAGGCAGCAGAAGCAGTTCCTCGGGCCGCCCGCGTCCAGGGATGCATTTGTGGTCTTCCTGGTCGGGTACCTCATCACGGGTCTCGGCGCGGCGCTCGGCCTGGCGCAGTGAGTGTCGCTGTCGTTGTGCGTCGTAGACTTGTTGTCGTTGTCGTCGTCGTCGTCGTCGTCGTCGTCGTCGTTGTTCGTCGTTCGTCGTTCGTCCCCATTGTTCGTCGTCTTTCGTCGTCGTCGTTCGGCGTCGTCGTTTGTCTGTCCTCCGTCGTCGATGTTGTGTCGTCGTCTGCCGTCCTCGTCGTCATCAGTTGTCTTCGTCGTCCTACTACTCCTGCTCCTCTTCTTCCCCCCCCCCCTTCCTCCCCCATGGAAGAGAAGGCGGCAGAGGAGGAGGAGGCGGAGGAGAAGGTGGATACTTCTTTTTCGAGGTCTGCTCCCAGCGACTGCGTGGGTAGGTTTTGGGGCACCGCGCGTATTAGCGCAACCGCCACATGCAGGCCACAAGGGCCACAAGAAGGGCGTGACTGCCACAATCAGCGGCGATCTGCCTGCAAGGCCGGATGAGCAGGAGAGGAGCAGGCCTCGGATGAAGTTTCTTGGAGGTCCCTGGAAGGTTGGGAAGGCCCAGACAGGGCCCCCGAAACGTGGGGGCACGCATTCCCCAAAGAGGTGCTTGCACCTGGGGGTTCTTACTTGGTCGAACCACGTGGCTATGCCTGCGGGCTTTTCGCCCCCGTGCCGCCCCGTGCCGCCCCCGTGCCGCCCGTGCCGCTGGCCATGGTTGTAGTAGTACTAGCACTACTAAAAGTACGAGTAGTACTAGCAGTGGCGGCATCGCATACATTGCATCACATGGACTGCACCCCAACCAGTACAAGAAACCGTCTGTTTGGGGTCCACGCTGGCTAACAGTTTGTTTCGAGCCATCCCCACCAGAGAGCTAATACTGCGAATGGTTTCTAAGTCTGTCGAGTGACGCTCTGCATTGTGATATGTTACATCGCTGCAGACGCATGAACGTTTCAAATGGTATGTACGCTTTATATTTGCGTATGTTGGCTCATGTGTTATGTGTGCACATGCGATGCATATCTCCTACTCCGATACCTGCGTATGCCACGTATGTATGTTTACGTTGCGGTTCTTGATGCAATGTGTACACGGTGCTGGTGAATGTGCCCCCCCATGTTGATGGCCGATGTGTGATCCACTAGTGTATGATATGAGCTTGCGTTCTTAACTGCGCTACTTAATAATGGTATAGGTTTACATCCGTGCGGTATGGTATGGATGCCTGAGATCGGTGTAAGGCATGGTTATTCGTACGTGATGTGGGAGGTGGAATGTGTTTTCATGTGCGTTCCCGGTATCTGTTGGTACAGCCTGGTGTTGATGCAAGGCTGCTGGTGTATGTTTCTGGTGTATTTTGCTGAGGATGGTTCAAGATGCATGCTGCGGTCGTATGTTAATGCTGTCTCAGCCTGGTGGCTACTATTTGCAAATGCTCGTATCGTATGTTGCTGCTTCAGCGTGTCAACGCCGCTTAGGACTTGAGAGTGTGAAGCGTGACATTTCTGTAATTCGCACTTTCATGTGTTCAGACTTTGTTATTCGCTTCTTCCTGCCTTTCTCCCTTCCCCTCCTCTAGCAAACGGCTTGTGCATCTGTCGTCGCCAATCAGGGCACACTTTTGCCTCGCACGTCGGTCCACGCATGTTTCGCCCCTTTCTTCTCCCCTCTGCTGCTGCTTCTTCTCCCCCTTTCTTCCTCCTCCTGGAACTTCCAGTCGCGGGCCAGAGTCGGTCGAGTTTAGGAGGCCGCCTGATATCTGCGCGTCGCTTGTGCGTTCACTTCGCTCGGGGTCCACCGTTTCAATTGTTCATCGATTGTTACTTCTTCTTGCAATCGGTCCGTTGCCGTCGGTCCGTTGATGGAAAGAACAAGCTGTTTTTAATGAATGTGTTCCTGACGTATGTGATGGCTGTCGGCTATTGATGCTTTGTGGTTGGTGCGTGTTTGTGTTCTTGTCGTGTGCAAATCGTGCATTTGAATGGCATATGGTATTCATGTGTGTGGGGGCTCTTTGTGGACCTTGTCTGCATGACGTGCCGATGCGTGGTCTTTATACATGGGCTTGACCAAGTCATGGATGCGTGTTTCTGGTGTACGTAAGGTTGACAGGCTTTCATGTGTGCGAGGTGTGCTTATGTGCCAACTGTGTACAGTACTTGTGCATGTGATTTGGTGAAGGGTACTGATGTACGTTTGTGTAATATGTCAGATGTGTAGGTGTTGTTGTTGTGTGGTATCGGTTCGTTGCCTTGATTTCTGTGCCAGCGGTTGTTCATGGCCCATGCTTTTGGTGCATGTGATACATGTGAGCTCTTGATTCGTGTGTGTGTGTGTCATGTGTGAAAATATGATTGGCACATGTTTCTGGTGTATGGCATTGCTGTCTGTGCTTGCTTATTGCTGCACGCTTGTAGCGTGCGTTATCGATGTGTGTTCTTGGCGCCTGATCTTGACACCTGTTCGGGAGGTCTGCTCTAGATGCCCGCGGACGGCGGAACGTTGTGACGCCTGGACGGCGTGACGCCGTGCCGCCTCCCTTGTGGGGTTCGGCGAGCCGGGATACTGAGGGGCACTCTGGGATTGTGAAGGCCTGACGGCCGGTGCCGCCGACCCTGAAGACGACGACGACGAGGACGAGGAGGAGGAGGAGGAGGAGGAGGAGGAGGAGGAGAAGGGGGAGGAGGAGCAAGAGAAGGAGCCGAAGGACGCGGTGGAGCAGCAGGAGGAGGAGGAGGAGCAGGAGGAGGAGGAGGAGGAGGAGGACGCCCCTCACACGCTCCGACAGGTTCGGCGGATTCTCTGGCCCTGTCGGCCGCGGTACGCAAGGCTGGCGAGACCGGATCCCCAGGGCCTGCCCAGGACACTCGGGGCCAGGAGACCTTGGCACGCTGCGTCGGCGAGGACCACCTGGGATCCCCTTGGGGCCACCTGGGGGCCTCGGGGCGAAGCGGCCGCGGTAGATGCGGGGCCGAGACAGGTCGGTAGGCTCCTGTCTTAAAGTCCAGAACCTCAGACCTGTTAGGTGGGAAACCGTATCGTCCTCCTCATTCTCGCTCCCCCTCGCTCCTCCCTCCTCCCCGCTCCCTCCTCCTCCTCCTCCTCCTCCTCCTCCTCCTCCTCCTCCTCCTCCTCCCCCCTCCTCATCGTCCTCCTCTTCCTCCTCCACCTCCTCCTCCTCCATCCTCCTCCTCCTCCTCCTCTCCTCCTCCTCCTCCTCTTCCTCCACCTTCTCCCCTCCTCCTCCTCCTTTTCCCCCTCCTCCTCCTCCTTCTCCTCCTCCTCCTCCTCCTCCCTCCTCCTCCTCCTGTTCGTCCAACTCCTCTTCCCTTCCTCCTTCTCTTCCTCTTGTTCCTCCTCCTCCACCTCCTCCCCTTTCTCATGCTCTTCCTCTTCCTCCTCCTACTGCCTTCCTTGCTCCTCCTCGCTCCTCCTCGCTCCCTTCCCCTCGCTCGTTCGCGGGGGGCAGAGGAGGAGGAGGGAGGGAGGGACGGATGGAGGGAGGAGGTGGAGGAGGATGGTGTCTCTTGGCTTAGAAGGAGGGAGAGGAGGAGGAGGAGGTGGAGGAGAAGGAGGAGGAGGAGGAAGAGGAGGAGGAGAAAAGAAGGAGGAGGAGGAGGAGGAGGAGGAGGAGGAGGAGGAGGGAGGAGACGGAGGAAGGAGGTGGAGGAGGAGGAGCACGAGGAGGAGGAGGAGGAGGAGGAGGAGGAGAGGAGGAGGAGGGGAGGAGGAGGAGGAGGAGGGAGGTGGAGGGTGGGGGCGCCCTGGCTTAGGCATCACCCTGTCCTACCACCGCCAGCTTGCCCACCGTTCCTTCACCACGCCGAAGCTGCTGGAGTACCTGTCCGCGAGGGTTGGCCGCCTTCATCCGCTGACCGAGATCCCCCCTGCGGCCCTTGCATCCAGGCTCTCCTCCTCTCGCTCGAGGATGGGCGATGGAGGGAGGGAGGAGGAGGGAGGAGGAGGGCGAGGGAGGGAGGAGGAGGGAGGAGGGAGGGCGAGGAGGAATGGATGGAGGATCGAGGAGCGGGAATGGATGGAGTAGCGAGGAGGAGAGAGGGAGGGGGGAGGGAGGAGGGAGGGTAAGAAAAAGGAGGGAGGAGGAAGGGCAGGAAGGACGGGAGAAGGGAGGGGGGTCGCCGAGAAGGAATGAGGAGAGGACGAAGGGGGGAGAGAAGGGCAACGGCTCCGACGCCGACAAAAAAACGAGTGGCGGCGACCAGAGGAAGGAGTATGAGAGAAGAGAGGAAAAGGAGGAGGAGGAGGAGTGAGAGATGGAGAGAGGGCGGAGAGGGAAGAGAAGGATGAGTACGAAGAGGAGGAGGAAGAGCAGGAGGAGGAGGGGGAGAGTGGAAGGATGACCACGACGTCGTTGTCGACGCCGAGCAACGACGAGCGACGCACTACCACGAACGGCAGGAGGAAGAGGAGGAGAACGAGGATGAGGAAGAGACAAAAAGGAATGGATCGAGGACGAGCGTCAACGACGGACCGACCGACTGAGAAACGACGCGCGACCGACGGCCGAAGGCGGCTGCAGCGACCGACGACGACGACGGCGACCGACCGCACGTCCGAACGATGGCGGTCGAGGGCGGCGTAGACGGCGACGATGGGTCGACCGACAGACGGCCGGCGGTGGTGGCCGCGGGCGTCAATTTCTAGTCCTCGGCGGCCCGCCTCATCGGCGCGCCCGCCTCATCGGCGGCGCGCCCGGCGGCTTTGCCTACTGCGGAGCGCTGGCGGTCCAGAGCCACCCGATCAACTGGGTGTCCTCGCACCGGCACCACCACGGCGCCCGCGGGGGTAGGATCGAAGGAGAAAGGACGGCACAAGCAGGAACTTTCGCATGGTCCGCGTGGACATCGTGGATCGGCGCTGGGCCTTCCCGGCGGCGCCTCTGGCGCTGCCATCGGCGCGCTCCGCTCGCCAGGTAGGGGCGTCGAGCGCCGACCCAGGAAATCCGCGCGGACCGCCAAAGGCCTATGCTTCCGCAGTTTCTTCTCCTCTTGGAGGAGGAGGAGGAGGATCGAGGATCTCCCTGCGGCTGCTCTCAACCACGACTGGATCCCCTTCGGTGATGATGACGACGATGATGACGATGACGATCATCGTCATCGTCATTGTCATCGTCGCCATCGTCATCGTCATGTCATTGTCATCGTCATCATACGTATTGTCCAGGACTCCCTCCTGGACAGGTCGCGGGGTCAGCTCCCTCTCTCTCTCTCTCTCTCTTCGTTCTTCCCGGGTGGCCCCCGGACCTCCGCGCGTCGTTAGACGAACCACGGAAGGCTGGCTCTTGGCCACGTGCTGCCTCCAAGGCCCCCAGGCTGGATCCCTGCCCCGGTACGCCCTTCTTAAGACGCAGCACGTGCCGTGCTCAAAACGTCCGTGTCAATACGTTGCGCGTTTGCTCCGCGTATTGGCCCATGTTTTGGCGAGCATGTCGCGTCATACCTACGTTTTCTGTCTACGTGTTGAGCTCCGTACTAATACGCTACGTGCTGCGTGCTGCGTATCGTGGCAGCTAAGCTCGGGATGGGAAGCCGGTCCTGGGGAAGGGGGCGAGACCTCTGGGAGTCCAAGTTGTGACAAAAGTCACGACGTCTGTGTCTGAGAAGGAGCAGCGAGGACCTAGGTTTTTGGGCACATGTTGTTTATCAGAAGCCTCGGGAGACGTTGGGTGACCTTCCCTTCCTGCTCCTGGTCGTCGCGACGGCTGGAGTCGCCTCGAAATACTATTCAAAACGCGCTCCAGGACAGGTCTAGGGGCCTCTGGGGTTCGTCGCCCGTTCTGCCGCCGCCGTCGTCGTCGTCGCCGCCTTCCTGCGTCATTGTCGTCGTCGCCGTTGTCTTCGTCATCGCTGTGATCCCGGGACCCCCCTGGGTGTCGTTGTCGTTATTGCGATTGCGCCCTCTTAGGGACTCGCCGTCCTCGTTGTCGGAAGGTGAGAATGGAGAGGAAAGGCGAATGGAGGAGGAATGAGGAGCAGAGGAGGACTATATATATAGTTGGCTTTGATATGCAGCACGCTATGCCTGGTCCCTGCCTGGAGTGTCGGCCCGCATTAAGGCGGACTGCCATATGTGGGCGCCAACATCCTGTCTTGATTGCCAGAACAAAACAGACCAGGAGGGAAGAGGGCGAGGAGTAAGGAAGAGATGGAGGAGGGGGGAATAAGGAAGGAAGGGGAGAAGGAGGATGAGGCCCACCCGCACGGCAAGGAAGATCCCCGCCCCCAAGCGGGGTACGTTCGAAGACGAAGCGGGCGTAAATCTGGGGTAGACGGTATACATGTTGAGTGAAAGGCGATCAGCCTCAAAATGCACGCTGATGCTTGTGCTAGTGAACGAGGTGTGGGGGAGTCGATTTGACTGGATTCCAGGTGAGGTGACCATGCTCCTCGATATCGCTCCCACACCACCCCACACCACCCCATCCCACCCTCGGGGAAACGTAAGACTCGAGTAAGCTGGAACTCGGGTTTGCCGACTTTGTTTTGACGAGCGCGTCCTGGATTTTGACGGTCCCGTTTTCGTGGGATGTTTGCAGCGGGAGCCCGCGTCAAATTTCAGATTGGGTCTCGCCATTTTTATGATGGCCCCCGTCAGGCCAAACCGAGTCACCCGTACCCGAGTCTTACGTCTCCCCGACACCCGGGTGCGAGGATCCACGGAGCAGGAGAACGACGTCCACTCGCCGCTGGACGGCTTCTGGTGGTCGCATATGGGGTGGCTGATGGACGCTGAGGGCGCGTCGCCGCCTCCGTCGTCGGGGTCGGCGTCGTCGTCGTCGTCGTCAGTTTTGCTGAGGAGGGGGTTGAACTTCTTGGTGGGTTCTGGATGTTTTATGAGAGTCTAGAAATCTCCTGTGTTCTCTTCTTCCGCTTCCTCCTCTTCCTCCTCATCCTCCTCCTCCTCCTCCTCCCCCTCCTCCCTGACGCGCGCGCGGGGGGGAGATGAGTGTGGAGTGGAGGGGCGTGGGAGAGAGGTAGGATGGAGCAGGGGGAGGAGCAGGGAGAGAGAAGATGCAGAAGGAGACGGAAGTGGATGATGATATGATGGGGGGATATACGCTCCCCCCACCCATGTTGGCACACCCTTTACACCCTTAGCGGCCCCACATGGAGCTTCACCAAAGGCCCCAGTGGTGTTGTTCGCATGCGTCCCCGCCACGCATTTCGGCACACCCCTTACACGTTTCGTGGCCCCACAGGGAACCCCATCGAAAGCCCCAGTGGCGGTTTTCGCATGCGTCCCCGCCGCCGATTTTGGCACACCTCTCAAACGTTTCGTGGCTCCATGGGGAGCTCCACCGAAGGCCCCAGTGGCTGTGTTCGCATGCGCCCCCGCCACGCATTTCCGCACACTTACCACACTCTTCGTGTCTCCAAAGGAAGTTCCACCGAAGGCACCATCGGCGGTGTTCGCATGCGTCCACGCAACCCACTTCGGCACACCCCTTACACGTTTCGTGGCTCCATCGGGGAGTCCACCGAAGGCCCCAGTGGCGGTGTTCACATGCGCCCCCGCCGCGCATTTTGGCAAACTTATCACAAGTTTCGCGACTCCATAAAGGGGGCCCCACCGAAGGCCCCTGTGGCGGTGTTCGCATGCGCCCCCGCCACCCATTCGGTTCACCCCTCACACGTTTCATGGTCTTATAGGGAGCGCCATAGAAGGCATCAGCAGTGGCGCTTGCAAGCGTCCCCGCCACCCATTTTGGCCCACCTCATCAAACGCTTCGTGGCCCGATAGGGAGCTCCACCGACGACGATATTCACCATTGTGCCAATCACAGGTGAATATGGTGGCACCTCTCGCCAAGATAATTGTATTGCGCGCGCGGGGACGAGCGCACGCGCGCGTGCGCGCGCGGGCAATGAGGACACCGCGCAGTGTCACAGCACATTGTTCCAGGTTGGGGCCCTCAGAATACGATTTGGAATTTTGTTTTTACCATTCAGCTTTCGCAATTACGATGGCCAGTCTTGTTTTGGTGTTGCATTGCGCGCGCTGGCAATGGGGAACATATGCCAGGTTACAATACATTGCTCCACGTTTTGAGGCTATTCGATGGACGCCTTGCTAACGCGAAACATCTTGCTTTCACACCGATGACCGCCGAAGACCGTGTCGGGCCGCGGTCCAGACCGCCGAAAGACTGCCGAAGACCGCCGAAACACCACCGAAACACCGCCGAAGACCGCCGAAAGACCGCCGAAAGACCGCCGAAGACCGCCGAAAGACCACACCGCCGAATACGGAAAGCGCACAGGACCCCGGTCATTCTACAAAAGAACCCGCCTCCATCCGGTAATTCCCGCAAGCGTTGAAAACGAACGCGCGCAGCGCTAGGCCGGGAACCACGTTTTGAAGAGGACTCGCCCTCCATCCGTGAAGCTTTTGCAAGCATTTGCAACGAATGCGCACGGCGCTGAGGGGCAGAACGGCATTTTGCAAAAGACCAGCCATCCACCCATGACATTATTGCCAATGTGTGCCATCAATTCGCGCAACGCTAAAACGATGGTCGCATTTTGAAAAAGGACCCGCCCTCCATCTGTTCAGCCCTCGCACTTCGTTTAAACGACGAGTGTCCGCGGCACCAAGGCGAGAGCAGCATTCCGAACAGGACCCGCACCCCATCCTTGAAACTCCTAGCAAAGTCTGGCGAAGGCTAGCAAACCCGTGGCTGCTAAAACGAAGCTCCGGGAAATTGTCCTTTGTCTTCCGGGAAGCAGCCCGTTGATCATTCAGTGCGCTGAGCTTGATTCCGGGACTTTTTCTCTTCCGGGAAGACCGTTTTAGCAGCCACGGATTGGCCAGCCCTCGCCCAGCTTCCAAATGCTGCTGTATCGCGGAGGGGCTATTTCGCTGGGGGTCTCGGTGGTGTGGACCGCACCCGAGGGGCCGATAATGTGGGCTCACGGCGGTCAGTGGCCGAGGCTGTGCCCGAGGATCTGCCCGAGCGTGGGGGCGACGCCGGCGCCCGACATGCTCCGAGCGCGCCAGGCCTGGCGGAGGCTCCCGGGTTTCAGTCGGGCGTGTCCCTCTACAGAATCGTCTTGGGACGCTTTGTCATACAATTTTTTGCCGTTTTGGGGTATGTTTGGAGTGTTTGTATTTTTCGTCCAAAGTCTGCCTGTAGAAGGACACGCCCGACCTAATCATTGGTTCGACGCGGGCCTTCAGCACTCCAAGACAATCCAGGAGAGAGCTCTTCCCAAGAGGCCCCAAAGACGGCCCAAGAGGGGCCCAAGGCGGCCAAGCAGGCCCCCAAGAGGGCCCCCAGGAGGGGCCCAAGCGGAGATAGCGAAACGTGGCCTCTGGAGCTGGTCCCGAAACGTTGCTGCCTTGGGAGCTGGTACGGGAAGCGATCTTCAAGTTCGTTTGCCATTTCGGCCGCAGCACGCTTGGGGTCACAGTTTCGGGCATACCGTCCATGCAGAACCCTGACAGGACGCCTTGATTTGTGTTCGGTCCGTGGGGTGCCCGGGGCTCCGGCCCCGGTACAGTCGACACCGATGATCTGGATGGGTCACCTTCCCAAGGATACCCTTGCATCCTTGCCTTTCTGGTCCACCCGTAACCACTTTCGATGGCCCTTTCAAAAAGCTTCGGCATGCGTGTCCAAGGGGTTTGAATCCTTTTCCTGGCATGCAACTCCTGGGAGGTTTAATTCTGTATCGGCGCTGGCATGTCGCATTTCGCGATAACTGGCTTAATTTGGGCTAATGTGGTTTAATCCGCTCAATCCCGCTCAGTCTGACTTCATCCGGCTCAATCCCGGATTTAATTTGGCTTCATCCGGCGAAGTGGCCCCCTGATCGACCTCAGTCACCCTTAAGCATTCCAGCGCAAACCTCCAAGGAGTTGCCCCTACAGTCAACCCGCATAGTCAGGACGGGCAACCTTCCCAAGGGTACCATTGCATCCTTGCCTCCTAGGTCCACCCTTCGTTACTTTGGTTGGCCGCGCCTCGCTCGAAAAGCTTCGAAATGGGCGTCCAAGGCCCTTGCATCCTTATCGCGCATCCTTATGATACGGGCCAGCTGTAACTTATTTTGGTGCATTACCGATTTCAACCACTTTTAGCTGGCGACGCGTTTCGGACTCTAGGTCCTCTTCTGGGCCAAAAGGCTGCGGTGTCCCACGCGCGTGCCGTGCAGCGCGCGAGCAAGGCAACAAGAGGTCAAGAGTGCGGGGGTGAAAAATCCGGTTGCTCACCCACCCTACCTAGGCCAACTATGCCTATGCAGCAATCGGAATACGTTGCCTCGCACGATGCTGGGCACCTTTGTAGTGGCCGCGGCGCCGAGCCGAGGGCCTCCTGCGGTGGCCCAGGCTCGGAGACGGGTGCGGCCTCTCTCCATTTGGGCTCGTGCCACTTGAGGCACGGGTGGCGTCGTCAGCAGAGACCAGCCATTCGAAGAATCGAGCAGATCGTGGCGCGATCGAGGATCGACTTTCGGGTTCGAGGTTCGAATTGTTTCGTTGAGTTTTCGTCGGGTCTCTGCGATTTTCCAGCCTCGGGATGCTTTCCAGCAGCTGCGCCTCGCCGAGAGCGTTCCAGGGGTGTCAGGATCGTCCCGAACGGCCTCTAAAGGCCCGGGTTATGATCCGAACGCTACCCGTGGATTGGCTCAGTTGGACAGCGGCGAAGCGTCCTGGATTGCCTACAGGCCCACCCAAAGAATCTTCGAATAACCTGTTGGAAGTCTGCGCGACATGTTGTTTAGAACGTTTCTGGCTGATGCCATGCTGTTTTCACACTGTGGTCTATGCTTTCACACTGCGAGTCTAAGAACATTAGGCCAACAGGAAATGCCAGGACGTTCGATCCCTGCTCAGGCTGGGAGAGGTGTGACAGCTTCTTAGGAGGACCCGTGCATCTTAGAAGACGCGGGCCTTATTTATAGATGTAAGGCCGGCGACTTCTAACAAGCAGGCTCTTTCTCAGAAGGTATCCCCTTTCCCCCTACCCCCCGCCGAGTCAGCAAGAAGAGGTCTGTCAGATAGTAAGTCGTGGAACGTTCCTCTCGTCTGGGTTCGAAAGAATGTTGGCGCGTAGCGCCCAAAGGCGCCCCAAACACCCAACAGCGCCCAATAGCACCCAACAGCGTCCAGTAGCACCAAATGGCGTTCACATCGCGCCCAATTGCGACCAACAACGGCCAATGGTGCCCAATGGCGCCTTGTGAGGAAGACACACTGCGTCCGCTTTGCGCGAGATCGGGCGCGCTACTGGGCGCCACGGCGACGACTAACAGCTTCCGTGAATTGCTTCCTACGGCCTGGCGGCGTCGTCAGCAACGAGGAGGTCCGGGGCATGTGTTTGTTGGAAGAATGCAATCGCGTAGGTTTCTTTTTATCTGCAGCGGTGGCCGACCTCACCGTGTTCTTGGCGGGGGCGTCGCTAGGCGAATTGTGCGCAAGCGGTAGGAGGGCATTGCGTACAGCCGGACCGAGGTACAAGATCGAGGTCGGTTCGGGCTGGGTACCCTAGTGTTCTCCGTGCTGATTGGATGTTAATGTGCTTCTTGGGGAGGGTGCCCTTGGACGTTCTGTTTGTTTTGGCCGATGGGGGGTCTCCTGTTCTTGAAGGATGCTCTTCTGGCATAGGTCCGCTGTACATACACCATGCTCCCAATATATCCACGGTCAGAGTCTGGTTTCCAGGTCCGCTTTGCAACGGTCATCACAGTTTCCGTCAAGGAGACCAGTACTTCAGACAGTGTCTTTTTTGTTTGCAGTCCGCGTGTTCTAGAAGTCTCGGCTCCTTTCCTTGGGGCCGGGGGGTCATCAGTGGTTGTCGTCGGGCTCCGAAGAGGGCCATTGGAGGCCCAGAGCCCGGGCGACAGCGCTTGGCCTGAAACAAACAGTGCACCCAATTTCTCCCCTTCTTGTGATCATTTCCTCATTCCTTGTTTTGCCGATCGGCGCAGGCCCTCGCCCCCCCCCCCCTGCCCCCCCCCCATGTAGTGGACCTTGGCTGTTTGCGGCGCCTGTTTCTGGCAGGTCGAGTCCCTCCACAGGATGCACGGTTCCAAACAGTCGCGCTAAGCAGAGGTCCCGAGCCAGACCGCCCCCCCTCCCCCCTGGCCTTCCAGAGGGCTACAACATAGCACTCCAGACTTACAAACCTATCTGGACTGCCTCAAACCCCGACAGAAATTAGGAGGTCGACGTCCTGGTGCTATTTTTCAGCCCTCCTGGAAGGTCAGGGCCCCCGCCCCCTTTCAGCCCAATGTCGACACGCCGAATAAGAGAACGCTCACCTTCTTCAGTGACGTCCGCGCTCTTTTGGCGGCGTCTCGCGCGACGCTCCCGGCTTGCCTGGCGATCTGCAGGCTCTCTTTTTGTTGGAGCCAGTCGTGCGTCGGTGTTGCAAAACCGTGTTGTTCTGCCAGCTATGGCGAGGCGCCTTGGCTTGCCTGTGGGCCCACCACAGGATGTTATAAGAACCTTTTGTGGTCTGCTCGGAGTGCTATTGGAACGTTACTGGTTGAGGCTGCTTTGTTTGAACACGTCGGCTCCCTGCCGTAAGACAATGCAGTGTTTTCAACGCATTCCCACGCTCTACGAGAATGCAGTGGTCGGCCAATAGGATTAAATCGGGCACGCCCCTGCACAGGAGAAAGATTCCCAAATAGTAAAGACTAGTCGGGGGACAATTGTTCTAGCATCTTAGAATATAGTTTAGGCGTATTGTGGACTATGCTTAAGGTTTCGTCCAAAACCCGCTCGTATGGGGGACATAGCCCGACCTGACTAATAGGAACGCCTGGACCATCGGACCCCGCTCCAGTTCGGCGGGGACCGCGACGGCGCCTCCCGTGCAGTGCCCGTCTGGGTGGGCTCCCTCCGCGCGCGGCCTGCGCGGGGGCGAGGCACGTGGATGCGCGCCAACAAGACCAACATCACGGACCTGAAGAGCCAGTGGCTCCCGCACAAGGGGGGAGGAGGGGGAGGAGGAGGAGGAGGAGGAGGAGGAGGAGGAGGAGGAGGAGGAGGAGGAGCAGGAGGAGGGGCAGGAGGAGGAGCAGGAGGAGCAGGAGGAGCAGGAGGAGCAGGAGGAGCAGGAGGAGGAGGAAGAGGAGGAGAAGGAGGAGGAGCAGGAGGAGGAGGAGGAGGAGCAGGAGGAGGTCGAGGAGCATAAGGACGAGCCACCCACGAGTTCGGCACACGGAAGCTGGAAATGGCCGTGGCCAGCGCTTTCCATGTTTCCCGTTCTTAGCCTGTTTTTCGCTTTATTTGTTTGTTCCAGCCCCGGCGACCGCATCTCTACCGCTTCGGGCTTGCTCCACACCCTGCCAGCGTTTCCAGCCCTGGCCACTTCCACTCTCACTGATGTTGCAATTTCATGTTTTCCAGCTTCCCTGTAGCAAATCATTGGAGCCTTCTATGTCCTCGAACTTCTTGAGCGTGCTTCAGCGTGCGCCAGCATCGGATAGTCGATAAGGAAGCGCGTCGACTAGAGTCGATGTGCGTCGATTAGCGTCGAGTAGCGTCGGCCAGCGCCGGCTCGCGAGAGCCACCAATATGACATGGCAGTCCCCCTTGAGTGATCACAGGAGACGAGGATGAACTTAGGATCTAGGAGCAGCAAAGTCCCGGATCGAGCAGCAGATCGAGGAGCTACTCATTTCCAGGATCGAGGCTTTGTCCCTCGGTTGCGGTGTCAGGCGGCCGCGCCCCAGGGCCCCAGGGCCTGCAACAAAGTCGATCCCGGATGAAAAACTCTGGCCCAGATGGACCCCTCCGGGGGGCCGATCATGAGCGTGCTTCTTCAAACGTGCAGTGGAGGCCCATGCCAAGCAGCACCCTGCTCGCCTCCAGGGTGCCCTGGGTGTTTGTTGGGTTCCGATGGTTCTGCGATGGAGAGCGTGGCGTTCCCGCACCGAAGATCAGTGGATGTCCTGGAGGCTCATGGTTGGGTTACTGGAAGGTTTCTTGCGGTCGAGCTCCTACTGTACTGAGCGGGCCTCTTCAAACGGATCCGTGTCTCAGCGGTCTGGGATGCCGAGGCGCCGCCCCGCGGGTAATTGCGCGATCCCGCGGGCACGCTCCGCGCGGGGCGGCCCAGCACAGTGCCGCTCCGTGCCCTGCGGTGTCGCGGCCGAGTGGTCCAGACAGCGAGGCCGAGGGATGTGGGCATGCTTCCGCCACAACAGCAAGTACACAGACACCCCCCTGCACTGGCTTGTTCCTGGGCCTCAGGGGACGGTGGTGGTAAATGAAACGCCACGGAGAGCCTGCGATGTCACACACAGGGAGGTGCATGCCAGATTCGTCGGAGGGTGTCTGTGTATATATATATATATATATGTATACATACACGCATCTATACATATAGATTCGTGGCGGAATGCTTGCCGCCCAGGAGCTGGCTCAGAGAACGCAAGCCAGGCCACCGACGGGGCGCGCGAAGACGGCCGCGCTGCGCGCTGCGGGAAGCGGGCCTGGCTTCTTCAGCCCCCCCGCGCGCTCGCGCGGGGCTTCTGCCTGGGACCTTTGCGTCAGAGGCTCGGCTCATATTGAGACCGCAGAGCGTGAGTCACGGCGGGCCCCCAGGGGGAAGTTTGCACGCAGATGTTGCAATCATCGGGTATTAGGGATACTGCTTCGACGAGGGTCGGTACCAATCCTTGCATTGTTTCTTAGGGCCATACTGGCGTCCCGTGGGCGGGAGAACCTTTCCTTTTGGGTGTCCACGGGGAGCGCCGTGCGTGAGGGTTGCCCCGACTTCAAGCTCCCCTGAGCCGTCTGAGGGGTCACCTGAGAACATGAAGGATGCGCCCGCCTGAGAGCGCAGATCACTAGTATGTTCACGTGTCCCAGAAGTATGGGGTTGGAATTGCTTCAGGGGTCTAGAATTGGCCTTTTTTGTAAACCTCGAAGCGCAGATCATTTGTTTATTCCGCATGTCCTAGTAGAGCGTGGCGCAGAACATGCGTAAGGGCTGCCCCGAAACTAGGCTTTCGCAGCCCCGAGGGCGCATCTCACTCGTGCTTTTACGTGTCCCAGGAGCTGTCACGCGCGTGAGCCTAGCGCTGGGGGCACATGTTTCTCCCTCTTGTTAGTTCCCTCCTCTTTCTCTTCCCCTGTTTCAGGAGATGCGCCAGCTACGCGTTGCAGGTAAAGAAGATATGCCCCCAGAGGTGGGTACGATCGAAGACGAACAGGGCGGGTATCGAGGTCTCGCGCTATTTAGTTATTGAAGCGCCAGGCCCTCGACACTCAAGAATCACGCTCTCGCTCTGGACCTCACGGTTTAATTGGGAATCACGGTGCCGCTCGAGGCCTCCCGTCGATTCATGCAGACCGTCTGGTTCTGCAACTCATTTCTGCTCTTAACCCTCCTCCTGGTGCTCCATCCTTCTCTTTCCCCCTTGTCCTTCCCTCCCCTCCTCCCTCTCTTCCCCTGTTTTAGGGGCTGCGCAAACTACACGTGGCAGGTCAGAGTGAGGGGGCCGAACGGTCATTCATTGTCCCTGCGTGCGTGGCTGAATAAGGAATTCGTGGTGAGAGTTCTGCTTGTTGCGTTGTTGTGGTCGATTGTTGATTCCCCCTGACCGGTGCATATGGTTTTTTTCTCAGTCAAAGTGTGCCCCTCGACGTTCGCACCCTGCTTTTTGACAGGGGAAGTCTTCCTGGTGAAACTGTGCCCCTGGCCCCCCGGACTACAACAACGGCTCCCGCCTAAGACTTCCTCCAAATTTGCTCAGGACCCGCCCTCCTGTCTGAGACTTCCCCCCAATTTCTCAGGAACGGCGCTCCCGCTTGAGACTTCCTCGCATTTTAGTCAAAGTCGAACTGCGTTGTTGCTCCCCCGGACTACAATAACAACGGCTCCCGCCTGAGATTTCCTCCAACTTTACTCAGGACCCTCGCTCCCGCCTGAGACTTCCTTCCAATCTACTCAGGATCGGCGCTCCCGCCTGTGACTTCCTTGCAATTTAGTCAGGACCCCCCCTCCCGTCTGAGGCTTCTGTATGATTTACTCAAGAACTGCGCTCCCGCTCAAGATTTCCTTACGCTTTAGTCTAGACCCCCGCTCCAGCCAGACATCCCCTTTTCAGGAATTGCGTTCTCGCCGGTAACTTGTTCGCAGTTTATTCAGACATCGCGCTGTGTACACTCAGGCACCACGCTCGCGCCAAGGACGGCGTCCAACACCTCGCCGAGCAGCACCAGAGGTGTGACATGGCGCTGTTTATGGCGCGATGGCGCAAGCTGAATCGCAACTCACGGCACAAATCATCGTCGTCCCTCCCTCTTGCCTTTCTAATCCCCCCCTTCCTTCGATCCCTTCGTCCTCTTTTTTTGTGTTTTCCCTTGCGTTTCCCTGTTTGGAGCTTCTCCAAGTATACGTGGCCTGGAAGGACTATAACCTCCCAGAAGGGGGTACGATCGACGACGAAGAGGGCGGGTATCCAGGGTTTGGGGTATGCGTAGTGAATGACACGCGGGCCGGTAGGAGCGAACAGTCTTGTAATGATTGTTGTTGTTGATGTTGTTGTTATTGGATTCTCATGTCAGAAGAATAATTATTGTTGACCCCCCCCCACCGGTGCAAGCTGTTTTTTCTTAATCAAAGTGTGCCCCTCGACGCTCGCATCCTGTTTTTGACCAGGGAAAGTCTTGAGGCTCAAACTGGGCCCCCAGACAACAACAACAACGGCTCCCGCCAGAGACTTCCTCACAATTTAGCCAGGACCCCCGCTCCCGCCCGAGACTTCCTCGCAGTTTATTCAGGAATCGCGCTCTCGCTTAGGATTTCCTTACCATTTATTCAGGACTCGCTCTCCCGGCGCTCTGGAGTCGCTCTCTCGCTGGAGACTTGCTTTCAATTTGCTGAAGAATAGCGCCCTTGCGTTGGAATTTCCTGAAATTGAGTCAAGCGCCGCGCTCCCGACACCCAGGCACCCAGGAGTCTCGCTCACGCTTAGGACTCCCTCACAGATTACCTAGGAATCGGGATCTTGCTGCCCTTCGTGGCCCCGTTGCAGCCCTTCGTGGCCCCTTCGCTTTGTGTCGTGGCCCCGTTGCAGCCCTTCGTGGCCCCCTCGCTGCCCTTCGTGGCCCCGTTGCAGCCCCTCGTGGCCTCTTCGCTGCCCTTCGTGGCCCCGTTGCAGTTCTTCGTGACCCCCTCGCTTTGTTTCGTGGCCCCGTTGCAGCCCTTCGTGGCCCCTTTGCTTTGTTTCGTGGCCCCGTCGCAGCCCCTCGTGGCCCCCTCGCTTTGTTTCGTGGCCCCGTTGCAGCTCCTTGTGGCCCCGTCGCAGCCCCTCGTGGCCCCCTCGCTGCCCTTCGTGGCCCCATATATGTATGCCCTTCGTGGCCCCCGCTCGTTCGTGCCCGTGGTGGCCCCATATGCATGCCCTTCGTGGCCCCGTCGCAGCCCCTCGTTCTCCCCTCGCTGCCCTTGCGTGGCCCCGTCGCTCCTCAATGGCCCCGTCCTTGCCCTCCGCGGCCCAGTATACGTATGCCCTTCGTGGCCCCCGCTCGTTCGCGCCCGTGGTGGCCCCATGTGCATGCATGCCCTTCGTGGCCCCGCTGTCGCCGTTTGTGGCCCCGTCACTGTCCTACGTGGCCCAGTTGCTACCCTCAGTGGCCCCATCGGTGCCTTCTGTGGCCCCGCATTATCTGCCCTTCGTGGCCCCCGCTCGTTCGCGCTCTTCGTGGCCCCAGACGCATTCCCTTCGTGTCCCCGCTGTCGCCCTTCGTGGCGTACTTCGTGTCCATCTGGCCCTGCTGTCGTTCTCTCTCGCTCTCGCTTTCGCTCGTCGTCGCCGTCGTCGTCGCCGTCGTCGTCTACGTCGTCGTCGTCGCCGTGGTCGGTCCCCTTTCCGTCCCTCTTGGGGTCGGGTCGACGGTTCGCGGCCGCCCCGCCGATCAGCCGTGTCGCTGGCCAGGCCGACGGTCCGCGGCCGCCCCGCCGCTTGCCGGGGCCCGGCCTGCAGGGAAGAAAGGTATACCCCCCAGAAGGAGCTCGATAGAAGACGAAGAGGGCGGGTATCGAGGGTTTGTGAAATACGTGCTATTGGACACTCGAGCAGATAAGGGCGAACAGTCTGAAAATTGATTGTTGTTGTTGGTGGTGGTGTTCTCAATCAAAGTGTGCCCCTCGACGCTCGCATCCTGTTTTTGGACAGGGAAAGTCTTCCTGCTCAAACTGGCCCCCTTGCCCCCAGGTTACAAGAACAACGGCTCCTGCTTGAGATTTTTCTTACAATTCAGCCAGGACCCCCGCTCCCGCCAAAGACTTCCTCGCAGTTTATTCAGGAATCGCGCTCTCGCTTGGGACGTCCTTACACTTTATTCAGGAATCGCTCTCCCGGCGCTCTGGAGTCGCGCTCCCGCTGGAGACTTCCTTGCAACTTACTGAAGAATGGCCTTGCGTTGGAATTTCTTGCAATTTGCCCAAGCGCCGCGCTCCCGACACCCAGACACCCAGGAGTCGCGCCCGTTGTGGCCCCATGTGCATGCCCTTCGTGGCCCCGCTGTCGCCATTTGTGTCCCCCTCACTGTCCTACGTGGCCCAGTTGCTACCCTCAGTGGCCCCATAGTTGCCTTCTGTGGCCCCGCATTATCTGCACTTCGTGGCCCCCTGTCGTTCGCGCTCTTCGTGGGCCCATACGCATTCCCTTCGTGTCCCCGCTGTCGCCGTTCGCGCCCTACTTCGTGTCCTTGTGGCCCTGCTGTCGTTCTCTCTCGCTCTCGCTTTCGCTCGTCGTCGCCGTCCTCGTCGTCGTCGCCGTCGTCTTCGACGTCGTCGTCGTCGTCGTCGTCGTCGTCGTCGTCGTCGTCGTCGTCGTCGTCAGCGTCGTCGTCGTCGTCGTGGTTGGTCCCCTGTCCGTCCCTCTTGGGGTCGGGTCGACGGTCCGCGGCCCCCCCGCCGACGCTGCCGCTGGCCAGGCCGACGGTCCGCGGCCGCCCCGCCGCTTGCCGGGGCCCGGCCTGCAGGGAAGAAAGGTATACCCCCCAGAAGGAGCTCGATCGAAGACGAAGAGGGCGGGTATCGAAGGTTTGGGGAATACGCGATATCGGACACTCGAACATATCAGGGCGAACGGTCTTAAAATGATTGTTGTTGTTGTTGTTGTTGTTGTTGTTGTTGTTGTTGTTGTTGTTGAACATTATTACTTCTAAAGAATAATTATTGTTGGGACCCCTGGTGCATGGCCCCCCCGCCGCGCCTAGGCCGCAGCCACATTTTCATCATTTTCGTGAGGAAGTCTCAGGCAAAACGGGTTGGTCCGGATCCGGTTGTTTTGTTACGGCCCGCTTTCCTTGCAAAAAATAAGCTAAAGTGGACATTTCTTGTTCTAATATAATCAAATTTCAAGAATCCCTTGCAAAAAATAAGGTAAAGTGGACATTCGCGCGCGCAAGACGAAATCCTTCCAAAACCTTAGTGTTCGCAGCAATTTTAACATAAAAACATCAAAAAACCAATGGTTTTTCAACAAAAAATTGTCAAAATCTCATCCCGCGCGCTCTTGCGGATTCGCAGGAAACCCAACACTTTTTAAACATTTCTGTCAAACGGGCTTTTGCGAGCAACTTTTTCGAACTTCTGCGACAACGGTTGCGCACATGCCAGGGCCATCATCCCTGTCAAATAATACCATGCGGGACACATTCGTTTTTTCTTCGCGCGCGCACGCCGTCGTCGTCGGCCGCGGGGCCCTGAATAGTAGCCACGGTCGTCCGCATCCCACGAAGTGAAGTGTCCGAACGTCATAGGGCGGGAAGCTGGGTGTGGGTGGTGGCGAAGAGTCGTTTGGAAATTTGGTAGAGCTTGAACCGGCCCCCCCACAAAGTGGGGGTATTGCCCGCCTCCTATGAAAACCCTGGCACTGGTGAGAACGGAGTGTCCCCACGTGCTAGTAATTGTTGTTGTTGTTGTTGTTGTTGTTGTTGTTGTTGTTGTTGTTGTTGTTGTTGTTGTTGAACATTATTACTTCTAAAGAATAATTATTGTTGGGGCCCCTGGTGCATGGCCCCCCCCGCGCCTAGGCCGCAGCCACATTTTCATCATTTTCGTGAGGAAGTCTCAGGCAAAACGGGTTGGTCCGGATCCGGTTGTTTTGTTACGGCCCGCTTTCCCTTGCAAAAAATAAGCTAAAGTGGACATTTCTTGTTCTAAGACGAAATCCTTCCAAAACCTTAGTTTTCGTAGCGATTTTAACATAAAAAGATCAAAAAGCCAATGTTTTTTTTTTTGTATGTCAAAATTTCATCCCGCGCGCTCTTGCGGATTCGTAGGAAACCCAACACTTTTTAAACATTTCTGTCAAACGGGCTTTTGCGAGCAACTTTTTCGAACTTCTGCAACAACGGTTGCGCACCTGCCAGGGCCATCATCCCTGTCAAATAATACCATGCGGGACACATTCGTTTTTTCTTCGCGCGCGCACGCCGTCGTCGTCGGCCGCGGGGCCCTGAATAGTAGCCACGGTCGTCCGCATGCCACGAAGTGAAGTGTCCGAACGTCATAGGGCGGGAAGCTGGGTGTGGGTGGTGGCGAAGAGTCGTTTGGAAATTTGGTAGAGCTTGAACCGGCCCCCCCACAAAGTGGGGGTATTGCCCGCCTCCTATGAAAACCCTGGCACTGGTGAGAACGGAGTGTCCCCACGTGCTAGTAATTGTTGTTGTTGTTGTTGTTGAAGATTATTACTTCTAAAGAATAATTATTGTTGGGGCCCCTGGTGCGCGACCCCCCCGCCGCGCCTAGGCCGCAGCCTCATTTTCATCATTTTCGTGAGGAAGTCTCAGGCAAAACGGGTTGGTCCGGATCCGGTTGTGTTGTTACGATCGGTTTTCCCTTGCAAAAAATAAGCTAAAGTGGACATTTCTTGTTCTAACATAACCAAACTTCAAGAATCCCTTGCAAAAAAAGAAGGTAAAGTGGACATTCGCGCGCGCAAGACGAAATCCTTCCAAAACCTTAGTTTTCGTAGCGATTTTAACATAAAAACATCAAAAAACCAATGGTTTTTCAAAAAAAATTGTCAAAATTTCATCCCGCGCGCTCTTGCGGATTCGTAGGAAACCCAACACTTTTTTAATCATTTCTGTCAAACGGGCTTTTGCGAGCAACTTTTTCGAACTTCTGCAACAACGGTTGCGCACCTGCCAGGGCCATCATCCCTGTCAAATAATACCATGCGGGACACATTCGTTTTTTCTTCGCGCGCGCACGCCGTCGTCGTCGGCCGCGGGGCCCTGAATAGTAGCCACGGTCGTCCGCATGCCACGAAGTGAAGTGTCCGAACGTCATAGGGCGGGAAGCTGGGTGTGGGTGGTGGCGAAGAGTCGTTTGGAAATTTGGTAGAGCTTGAACCGGCCCCCCCACAAAGTGGGGGTATTGCCCGCCTCCTATGAATACCCTGGCACTGGTGAGAACGGTGTGTCCCCACGTGCTAGTAATTGTTGTTGTTGTTGTTGTTGTGGTGGTGGTGGTGGTGGTGGTGGTTGTTGTTGTTGTTGATCGACACTGCACTGTGCCACCGGGCCCCCCCCCCCCCCAGCAACCAGCAATCAGCAACCCAGCCGCTGGCGCGCCTGGCGTGTGTGGCGCACCTGGCGCACCTGGCGCACTTGGCGCGCATGGCGAACCTGGCGCACTTGGCGCACCTGGCGCACCTGGCGCACCTGGCGCACCTGGCGCGCCTGGCGCACCTGGCGCACCTGGCGCACCTGGCGCGAATGGCGCACCTGGCGCGCATGGGGCACCTGGCGCACCTGGCGCACCTGGCGCACTTGGCGCGCATGGCGAACCTGGCGCACTTGGCGCACCTGGCGCACCTGGCGCACCTGGCGCGCCTGGCGCACCTGGCGCGCCTGGCGCACCTGGCGCGCATGGCCCACCTGGCGCACCTGGCGCACTTGGCGTATCTGGCGCGGCTGGCGCACCTTGCGCACCTGGCGCGCCTGTTGCGCATGGCGCACCTGGCACGGCTGGCGCACCTGGCGCACCTAGCGCGCCTGGCGCACCTGGCGCACATGGCGCGCGTGGCCCACCTGGCGCAGATGGCGCACCTGGCGCGCCTGGCGCGCCTGGCGCACCTGGCGCGCCTGGCGCACATGGCGCATCTGGCGCACCTGGCGCAGCTGGCGCACCTGCACCTGGCGCACTTGGCGCGGCTGGCGCACCTGGCGCACTTGGCGCACCTGGCGCGCCTGGCGCACTTGGCGCACCTGGAACACCTGGCGCGCCTGGCGCGCATGGCGCGCCTGGCGCGCCCGGGGCGCGTGGCGCACCTGGCGCGGCCGACGCACTTGGCGCGCCTGGCGCACCTGGCGCACCTGGCGCACCTGGCGCACCTGGCGCACCTGGAGCGCCTGGCGCACCTGGCGCACGTGGCGCGCATGGGGCACTAGGCGCGCATGGGGCACCTCGCGCACCTGGCGCACCTGGCGCACTTGGCGCACCTGGTGCACCTGGCGCACCTGGCGCACCTGGCGCACCTGGCGCACCTGGCGCACCTGGCGCACCTGGCGCACCTTGCGCACCTAGCGCACCTGGCGCGGCTGGGGCCGTGGCGCACCTGGCGCACCTTGCGCACTTGGCGCGCCTGGCGCACCTGGCGCACTTGGCGCACCTGGCGCACCTGGCGCACCTGGCGCGCCTGGCGCGGCTGGCGCACCTGGCGCACCTGGCGCACTCGGCGCGCCTGGCGCACCTGGCGCATCTGGCGCACCTGGCGCACACGGCGCACCTGGCGCACCTGGAGCGCCTGGCGCACCTGGCGCGCCTGGCGCGCCTGGCGCACGTGGCGCGCCTGGCGCACTTGGCATCTGGCGCGCCTGGCGCGCCTGGCGCACGTGGCGCACTTGGCGCACCTGGCACACCTGGCGCACCTGGCGCACCTGGCGCACCTGGCGCACTTGGCGCGGCTGGCGCACCTGGCGCACTTGGCGCGCCTGGTGCGCCTGGCGCGCATGGCGCACCTGGCGCACTTGGCCCACCTGGCCCCCCAGGGAGTATACATATATACGTATGTGTATATATATATATGTGTGTATTCGTATATGTATATGCACATTCCAAAAATGTGCATATGTACACACGAACACATGCATGTTTGTATGCATGTATACAAACACACATATATACATACATATGTATAGGTGTGTATATGCATACTCGTAATATGTATGTGCATATCCGTGGGCATACACATTTTTTTGATACATACACATACATATACAACAATATTTTTTCAACTATGCATATGTAATATATGTATATATGATATATATATATACATGTGTGCATACGAATACATAACATACATACATACATCTACATATGCATATACACAAATGTGCACATTCTTGTATTATATGCACATACATAACCTACACAGGGTACCTCTGGGATCCCTAAGGAGCCCCAAGGATTCCCAAAGATTCTGAGGATCCGTAACGGGCATTTCAGGATTCCTTAGGAATCCCATGGAATCCTTAAGGGTCTTTGGGGTTCCTTTGGAGCCCCAAGGGTTCCTTAGTAGTCCGAGGGATCCCTAAGGAGTCCTAGGGATTCTTTAGGGGCCCCAGGGACTCCCAAAAGTTCCTATGGATCCCCATGGATTCCTAAGGAGTCCGATGGGGTTCCTAAAGATTTCTGGGATTCCTCAGGAGCCCCAGGGATTCCTTAGGATGCCTTGGGATTCCTTAGGGGCTCCTAAGGGGTCCTAGGCATACCCGGGGGGTCCCAGCGGATTCCTAGGGATTCCTCGGGAGTCCTAGGGGTTCTTTAGGAGTCCTTGGGATTCCTTCGGTCTCCTAGGGATGTTTAGGGATGACCGCGGATTCTTGAAGATCCCTGAGGATCCTGAGGAGTCCCAGGGATCCCTCAGGAGTCCTAGGGATTTCTAAAGAGCCCCAAGGATTCGTACAGAATCCTTAGGCGTCCGAGGGTGCCCTTTGGATTTCTAGGGATTCCTTCGGAGTCTGGTATTCCCAGGGATTCCAAAGGATTCGTGGGGATTCCTAGGGGTCCCGCGAAATATTTCAGTATTCCGAGGCACTGCTTTGGATTCCGAGGGATTCGTGAGGATTCCATAGGATTCCTAAACATGCTCTAGCATTCGTGAGGATTCCATCGGAGTCTTAAGGATCCCTAAGGATTCCTGAGGATTTCTAGGGATGCCTTAGCATTCGTGACGATTCCATAGGATTCCCAGGGACCCCCCAGGATTCCTAGGGATGCCTTAGCATTCGTGAGGATCCCACAGGATTCCTGATTCTCCCTTTGGAATCCCATGGGATTGCTTAGGGATCCTTGGGAATCCCATCGGCTTCCGTCGGATTTCTATAGGCTTCCTTAGGGATCCTATAGGTGTCCTATAGGATTCCCATCGGATTCCCGTAGGATTCCTTGGGATCCCTTAGGGATCCCTTAGGGATCCCATGGGACTCCTTAGGAATCCTTAGGAATCCCAAAGGATGTCTATGGGCTTCCCTAAGCATCCTAGAGGATTCCAATAGGATTCCCATAGGATTCCCATTGGATTCCTTTGGATTCCCTAGGATTCCCTTAGGGATCCCATAGGAATCCTTGGGACCCGATAGGGTTTCCCAGGGGTTCTATAGGCTTCTTTAGGGATTCTACAGGATTCCAGAGGGAGTCTGCGTCCCGGAGGTCGGCTCGGCGGCGCGCGCATGGTTTCAGCTCGTGGGAGTGCATGGGCTGCCTTAAGTCGCCCAGAGGATTTCCAATGCGAAGCTTGAGGTCCGCTTGCTGGTTGCTGGTTGCTGGTTGCTGGGGGGGGTGCTGACCACGGGGGGTGAGGTCAAGGGTTGTCCTTAAGGACAAGCATTGACCCAGCTGCCGGGTGAACGGGGGTTTAGGTGCAGAGTCGACCTTGTTGTTGTTGTTGTTGTTGTTGTTGTTGTTGTTGTTGTTGAACTCTCACTTCTGAAGAATACTTATTGTTGACCCCCCCTGTCCGGTGCCCATTGGTTTTTTCAATTGAAGTGCTTCCTCCGGGGCTCGCACCCTGTTTTTTGACAGGGGAAGCATTGCGGATCAGATTGCATTGTTGGGCCGTGGACTACAACAACACCGGCTCCCGCCCGAGACTTCTTCACAATTTACTCAGGACCCCCGCTCCCGCCTGAGACTTCCTCAAAATTTACTCCGGAAGGGCGCTCCCGCTGCAGACTTTTTCACATTTTACTCAGAAACGGCGCTCCCGCTTTAGACTTCCTTAATCAGGACCCCTTGCTCCCGCCCGAGACTTCTTCATAATTTACACAGGAATGGCGCTCTCGCTTAGGACTTCCTCGCAATTTATTGCAGCATCGCGTTCTCGACGCTCAGGAACCACGCTCGCGCCAAGGACGCCCTCGCAATTTACTTAGGAATCGCGCTCTCGCTTAATATTTCCTCGCAATTTATGCAAAAATCCTGTTTGAATGTCCCGCCCGCCCGACCCGCCCGCCAGGGTCCGCCCGCCCGACCGGCGCTCCCGCCTGAGACGTCCGACAATGTACTCGGGACCCCCGCTCCCGCCCAACTCTTCCTTGAGGAATACGCCCTCGCCTAGGACTTCCTCGAACGTTCACACTCTTACCCTCCTGCCCTTTCCTCCCCATCCAACCTCCCTCCTCCCTCCCCTCTCCCTCATATCCACCCTCCTCCTCTCTCTTCATCTCTCCCCTCACCCTCCTCCCATAACCCTCCTCCCTCCTCTCTTCGCCCTCCCCTCTCCAGCCTCCTCCTTCCTCCCCCCTCTGTCTCTCTATCTCCAATCGTCCCCCCCCCTTCCTCGCCCCCTCTCTCCTGGCGTGTTCCTCTTTAGCCTCGTCCCTCCCCCTCCCTTCCCCCCACTCTCCCTCGTTCTCCCCCTTCCTCTTCTTGCAGGGCCCGCGCTAATTCCAATGGTGGGCAAAGAGTTGCGTGCCCCATCCTCCGAATAATTCCCCGCCCGTTCACGCCCGCTTGTCTAAGCCCGCCCGCCCCCGCAAAAAGAAAGAATCCCCCCAGAAGGGGGTACGCTCGAAGACGAAGGGGGCGGGTATCGAGGGCGTGGGTATACACGTTGCATGGCGCGCGGGCAAGTAAGAGCGAACAGTATTAAACTGATTGTTGTTGTTGTTGTTGTGGTTGTTGTTGCTGTTGTTGTTGTTGTGGTTGTTGTTGCTGTTGTTGTTGTTGTTGTTGTTGTTTTTTGTTGTCGTCGCCCCACCCGCGACCCACCCGCAACCCACCCGCGAACCACCCGCGACCCACCCCGCGACCCACCCGCGACCCACCCGCGACCCACCCGCGACCCACCCCGCGACCCACCCACGACCCACCCCGCGACCCATCCGCGACCCATCCGCGACCCACTCTCGACCCACCCCGCGACCCACCCGCGACCCACCCCGCGACCCACCCTCAAGGGAGGAACAACCACCCGGACCCGACAATTGACCTTTACTAAACGGCCCTGGGCGTTGACTAATCAGCCCTGCGCTGTTCGCTTCATCCTTTGTGTGCGCTTACTAAACGGATTCACTTGTCGGGGTGATTATTCTGGAGTGAGTTTTCTGCCCTCTACACCCGCGACCCAACAGCGACCCACCCGCGACCCACGTGCGACCCAGTTGCGACCCACCCGCGACCTACCCACATTGGTTTAACGAAAAAGTCGGCGCTTGCGGCGGGCTCGTTGTATAATTTGTGAAGCTTTGACGTGTGCGGCGGGCTTCTCCAGAGCCTCGCAAACTGCCGCCGTCCACACCGCCCCCTTATTTTTATCCACATCTGCGGTGTGCTACGCAAAGAAGATACATCCCCAAGGCGATACTATCGAAGGCGAAGAGGGCGGTTACCAAGGGTTGTTGGATATACGTATTGAGTGGCTTTCTGGCAGATAGGAGCGAACAGTCTTAACATGATTGTTGTTGGTGGTGATTTTGTCGTCGTCCCCCCGGCGCCCCCCCCGCGCCCCCCAGCGACTCACCCGCCAGCCCCCTCTTATCCGCAATGGCGGGTCGCTGTATATGTGAGCGCCTTTTGCTCGGTCACCCACAATTGTGCGAAGATGAGCTCGCGCCGCGGTCTGTGCCAGGGTAGCGCGAGACCACGACGATGACCGCGTCGCTTCGCGCGGCGCGAAGCGCGACGTTATGTAACCTGGATCGGGTTGCCGAATGCACGTTCACCTCTGTAGTCTCCGCCAGTATCGTTAGAACCAGTGTTTCACAGGCTGCAGGGTGGACGGTCACACGTCACCGTCGACACGCGTATTCTGGACCATCGAGCCCAGACCTCCGACCACTGCAATCGTCGGCATCGTCATCATCCCTCTCTTCTCTCTCCCTTGCGTAGCCGTTTCGGCTGCCTACCTTTGTCGGTTTCGGAGCGGCGGGCAAAAGGGGCAGGGGAGGGGGGCTCCCTTCCAAGGGGGCCTTCCAGCATCTGAGAAGATCTGGGCCCTTTCCACATCCAAGATGCCCCGTCTCTATGGTTGACGGTCTCGTATTCCATCGCTTCAGCCGTGTTGCCTCCCCGGCTCTGCCGAGCGTTTGCACACGCACCCAGCATGCGGCCGAAGAGGTTTCTGCGCATAGGATCGAGTCTGCGTGCAAAGCGCTAGACTTTGCGCGGTGTAGGACCAGGATCTATGAATCCAGAGCGTTCTGGAGCTTTCTCAGAGCGTTCCAGAGCGCTCTGGAACGGCCGCGGCGCACGATAGCACCTCCAGAACCCCTGGACCTCAGACATTCCCGATCTGCCCCGTTCCGATGTTGCGTTCTTGGTCAGACTTCGTCCCAGGACTGGCGCTCGACCACATCGGGCATTTTGATTCGCGTCTTCCTGGACTCGAGGCCTCTTGGCTTCCACGTCTGGCGCGGCCCAAGGGCTGCGCAAAGAGAGCCCCGCGAGGTGCAGCAGGCGCATCAAGCATCGGCCGGCCAGGAGGCGCCCCACGCAGTTCTCTTCCGTCCTCGCTCGGCGCGCGCGCCTCCCCTCCCCCCTGCGGCGCCGCAGAGATGCGTGGGGCGTTCCAAGAGAGGGCCTTGCCTTCGAGGATCGAGGGAGTCGTTGTCTCTTCCGTGGCGGAAGGCGGCGGAAGAAGGACGGCGGAAGGCGGCGGAGGGCGGCAGGAGTAGAACGAAACGCGCCTCCGCCGGCGGACGCCAGCGGCAGGGCTGCGGAAGGTGGCGGAAGGGAAAGTGGCGCCCCCAAGAGATGTAAGCGTTTTTGGTTGCAAGGTCTCCGAACTCCGCCATGTATGCGCATTTACCGCTGCGTTGTGCAGCTTGTAGGGCGGATGCCGTCACGTGCTGTTTAAACCGATGCCCACATATGATTCACGTGCCCAGGGGCTGCCGCAGCTCACGGCCTGGCCCGACCTGGCCCGGAGGCCCTCTGGGGACCCACGGAAGCTCTGGGGCACCGCCTGAGCTTCAGAGATCGACGAAGAGCGTGCCCAGAGGCTCCTTGCAGCAAGATCTCTTGTCGAGGAGGAGGAGGAGGAGGAGGAGGAGGAGGAGGAGGGCGACGACGAGGAGGAGCAGGAGGAGGCTGAGGATGAGGAGGAGGAGGAGGCTGTCTGCTGTGATCCTGGCGGGCCCGAACAGCCCCCCCGGGGTACAGTGGAGACCCATGCCAAGAAGCACCCGGCCTGCCTCCAGGGTGCCCTTGGCTTCTCTTGGGTTTCGATGCTTTTTTGCTATGGAGTGTGCGGCGCTCCCACACGAACAAAAGTCAAGGGACTCCCTGGGGTCTCCGGGTTGGGTTCCTTGCGGGAGTTTTCTGGTCGTCGAGCTCCTGCTGTGAGTCCAGGGCGGTCTCGACACCTGGCGCCGCCTTCAGCGGTGCCCCTCGGGGTGGGGTGGGATGGGCCCTGGACCTCTGACGCTCTGCGCTTTTCGATCCGGGCGTCTTTCCCTTGGAGTTCGCCCCCTGGGAGGAGGAGGGGGAGGAGGAGGAGGAGGAGGAGGAGGAGGAGGAGGAGGAGGAGGAGGAGGAGGAGGAGGAGGAGGAGGAGGAGGAGGAGGGAGGGAGGGAGGGAGGGAGGGAGGGAGGGAGGGAGGGGAGGGAGGGGAGGGGGCCCCGGGCTCTCAAACATGAGCCCGGGGCGAACCACGGGCCCCGGGGAGCGGGTCGGGACCTCCATAGGGCCGCGCACTGGAAAGGGCCACATCGTCGGGTGTCTGGGGAGCAGGGGGAGCGCCAGGGGCGGGAGGCTGCCGGGAAGCTGGGGTGCACGTGGTGCTGCCGGCCTGGGCGAGGTCTGGATGCACACGTGGCCAGGCGTCGTGTCCTGCCGGCGCTCGGCCCTGAGTGATCACGATGTGGGCTGTTCTTTGGCGTCGCGTTCGCCCGATCAGCGGTCGCTGCCCCAAGTTCAGCACTCGGGTCGGCCGAGAGCTCGTCAGGAAAGGAACGAGTTTTCACCATTGGCGCGGGCGCGTGTCCTTGAGGCGCTCGCTTTGCATTATTACGCAGTCCTTGTGTTTAGGAAGAGAGAAGTTCAAAGGCCGGAGAAGGGGCATAACGAAACGGTTGCGTTTACAGGGTTCGCTTTTTTCTCGGGGGCGTACGGGTTCTGTTCCGTGGTGGCTGGAATTTTCCAGCAGGAGCTTCTACTTCAGCGGCCGTAGGTTTCCTCGGTCGACGGCGTTTGTAATCATGTGTTGATATGTTCGTTGGCGTAGCGCTCGCCCGATGAATTGTTGCTGCCCTAAGCTGAAAACTTGGCGTGGCCGAGGGCTCTTCGGACAAGTGGGAGTTTTTCAAATTAGGGTGGGCGTGCGTTGTTCTTGCGTTCGTTTTGTATTTTCATGCAGTCTTCGTGCATTGGACGTGGGAGGAACGAAGGAGTGGTTGGGCCTGCGGAAGCGATTGCGTTTACAGGGCCCGTTGTTTTTCGAAGGCGTTCGGGTTTCGTACCGTGGTGGCTAACTGTTTCCAGCAGGAGTTTCCTATTCAAGCGTCCGTAGGATTCCTCGTTCTTCGGTACCTGTAATGATATAGCGGTTTGTCATTTGGCGTAGCGTTCGCCCGATCAACAGTCATTGACCTAAAGTTGAGCACTCGGGGCGGCCGAGAGCTCTTCCGGAAACAGGGGGGGCTTTCAAATTCAGGGCCGTGTGTGTTTCCCAGGCGCCCGTTGTGCATTATCACGTAGTCGTTGTGTCTAGGAAGAGGGGAATCCAAAAGGCTGGAGACTGAGTCTACAGAAACGGTTGCGGTTGCAGGGCTCGTTATTTTTCGCTGGCGTTCGGGTTCCGTTCCGTAATTGTTGAAGTTTTCCAGCAACAGTTTTCTATTCCAGCGACCGTAGTTTTCTTCGTTCGACTGTATTTGTAATCATGTGATGGGTATTTCTTTGGTGGTGTAGCGTTCGCCCGATCAACAGTTACTGCCCTGAGACTGACCACTCGGGGTGGCCGAGAGTTCTTCCCGAAACAGGGGGGGGGGTCAACATTTGGGCAGGCGTGTTTTTCGTGTTCTTTTTTTTCAGGCGTTCGCCTTGCATTATCATGTAGTCGTTTTGCTTAGGAAGAAAAGGAGTTTCAACGGCTGCAGAAAAAAGAGGTCTAGAGGAAACGATGCGTTTACAGGGCTTGTTGTTTTTTCGCGGGCGTCTCTGGAGGTTTCCGGCAGAAGTTTCTTCTTCCAGCGTCCATCAGTTTCCTCGGTCGCCGGCCCTGGAAATCATGTCGTGCGTTGATGCTTTGGCGTACCGTTCGCCCGATGAACGGCTGTTGCCGTAGAATTGAAAACTTTCTGTGGCCAAGAGCTCTTCGGCACCATGGGAGTTTTCAAAATGGGGGCAGGCGCGTGCTCTTCAAGCGTTCGCATTGCATTAGTTCGTAGTCGTTGTGTATCGGAAGAGGGAGGTTCGAAGGCTGGGTTGGGCTTAGAGAAGCGATTGCGTTGACATGGCTCGTTGTGTCCCACGGGCGTTCGGGTCTAGGCGGCATGGTGAGATGAGGGTCTTTTGAAGGTGGCCATGTTTCCGTGGTGCCTGGAGGTTTCCAACTGGAATGTCCTGTTCCAGCGTCTGTGAGTGTTCTCGTTCGATGGGGCATCTTTCTCCGCTCGCCAGATTCATTTCTTCGCTAAACCGAGGAAAACTTCCCCGCTCGCCCGAAATAATTTCCTCGCTCGGTTTGCCTGATGCCCTGGCTCGCCGGGAACATCGTCTCCGTTCGCCCGTCGACATTTCCTCGTTCGACCGAACAACTTCTCTGTTCGCCTGTCGGCCGAGATCCAGAACCCTTCCCGGGGTCCAGTTCTTTTGGCCAGGATCCATGTCTGATGGTCCTGGGAGCGATAACGGCCCCCGATTGGCGGAATGGGAGAAGAAACGCCCGTTTTGAAATCATATCGTCGGACATCTGGAACCCTGCCAACACCCTGACCTTCCAGGAGGGCTGAAAAAATGGCACCAGGACGTCGACGTCCTAATTCCTGTCGAGGTTTGAGGCAGTCCAGATAGATCTATAGGTCAGGAGTGTTATTTTTAAGCATTGTGGAAGGTCATGGTCTTGCCCCCCCCGTATCAGGCGCCGTGGTCGACGGCACACAGCGTCAAAAGGAGCAACAACTGCGAGCGAAGCCCTCGACAAACCGTCTTCACAACCGTGCGGCCGAGCCAGGCCAATCCGCGAGGGCCCCGGGGCCCGAATCGGAGCGTCAGAGGAGGGGGCCCTTCTTCTTTTTCTTCGTCGTCTCCTTCCCTGTCCTCCTCCCCTCTTGTCCGCCCGCCCCCTTTCTCCTCCCTGCTTCTCCTCCTCCTCCTCCTCCTCCCCCTCCTCCTTCCTGTTACCTTCCTTCCCCGCTCTTTTCTCCTCCTCCCCACTCCGTTCCTCCTGCCTCCCCCCTTCCCCCCTCTCTTCCCTCCGTTTTCCACTTCCTTTCCCCCCTTCCCTTTGATTGCGTCCATTCCCGACATTTGTGTCGGTCCCCTTTCGAAGCTTGTTGCGCACCTGATAATCATCCTACCCCATCCTGCCTCGCGTGCACTTCCCCGGACTCCCGGCGAATATCTCTCCAACCCGCGGGCCGCAGAGGTCCCTAGACCCCTTGCCCAGGGCTCGCTTCCCGCCCCCGAGCACTTTTGTGGCCCTGGGGCCCAACACCGACCCCCCCAGGCCGACGTATCTTGGGAACCGCACGGACGTGGAACCAAGTCAGTCCGCCCGAAGTCCGGGCCTTCCCCGCCTTCCGATTGCCCTTCGCAAGCACCTGGACCCCGGGGCCCCTCCCGTAGTCATTCCTGGCGAGCTGCTTCTCCTCGATCGAACTCTGACGCCCCCGGACCCCAAAACGGCCCCCATGGGCCGAAATCCAGGGAACAACCCCGCGAAGTCAAGTCAACATCGAGGAACGCCGTTCGTCGCCGCCGTCGAGCGCCGCTGCCCCCGGTCGACTGCGCCGCCGCCGACGCCGCCGCCGTCGCCGCCGCCAAAGCGCTGTCGTCGCCGCGCCGCGCCACCGCTGCCCGTCGGCCGCCGGCGGCGTCGTCGACGTCGTCGACCTCGCCGTCGCCCCGGAGTCCACCCCTGTTGCCCGCCGCGTCGGGCGTGTCATATGGGGGGCGATAAATCAGGCGTCCTCGCGTCGTGAACAAAATTAAGGTGGAAGGTTTTTCGATGTGTTCGGTTTCCTGGGGCCCACACTTGGCCTCGGGACCGTTAAAAGCAAACAATCTGCATGAAAAGCTGGTCCCTGGGAAGGGGCCGAGATCTCTCGGGGTCCACGCCATGAAGCAGTCACGACGTCGGGGGTATGGGGATGGGGGTGGATCGAGGCATGTAGGGAAGCGGTCCCAAAGGGGTCCCTGTGGGCCCCGAAGGTGCGCGAGAGGAGGGCCTTTCTTTCCCCTCCCTCTTGCACTCGCAGAATGGGGGTGGGGTGAGGGGGGTGGGCTTCTTCAAAGCACCCCGCGCTTTGGACTGCGCGGGCCTTGCCTATAGATGTGAGGCCGGCGCCTTCTGAGAAGCAGGCTTCTTCTAAGATCGGGGGCGCGCAAGCATGGATTAGCGATCCATGGATTCGGCGCGCGGTGGCCAAATCCATGGATCGGGGGAAGTGCACTCCCCAAAATGCGGCCGGTGCCGCCTCGTTCGGCGGCGGAACTCCGCGATTCCGCATGGAAACGAGGCCCGTCGCTAATCCACGACCCCTTGATCCGTGCTTGGGATCGCCTGCTCAGAGGCCTCCCCCCCCCCCTCCCCCCCTGCCTCCATGGTGCGCGCCGCCGAGTTCGTCGCCCCCCCACGGAGCGGCGCCCCACCGCCGTGCCTCGCCCCTCGCGCGCCCCCATCCCGGCTGGGGCGATGCCCCCCCCGTGGGCGGGGGCGGCCCCCGCCAGGGGCTCCTGCCAGAGGCCGGCTCGGCGACCCGCGCCGTCGGCGGCGGCGGCGGCAGACGTAGCATCTCGCGAGGGAGAGGACGAGGGGGAGGAGAGGACGAGGGGGGGCTTCTCTCTGTGTCTTGTTTTTGCTTGTGCATCGACGCCTGGGATGCATCTGACGCCTGACTGGGGCGGCTGAGGATGTGCAAGAAGAGATTCGGCTCTCAGCCACTCGGAGGGGTCCCG
This sequence comes from Prorocentrum cordatum, assembly GCA_963575745.1. Taxonomy (NCBI): domain Eukaryota; class Dinophyceae; order Prorocentrales; family Prorocentraceae; genus Prorocentrum; species Prorocentrum cordatum. The sequence goes on along the minus strand of CAUYUJ010001113.1, from coordinate 1,948,353 downwards.
TCGCAGAGGGGCATGACCCTCTGGCTCGCGCAGCGCCCATGCTTTCAGCTCCGAACTCCTATGGTGGGGCAATGCGAGCCGCGGCGGAGGGAGGGAGGCGGAGATTCTCGCGTAGCACGCGGAGGGAGGGGGAGCGGAAGGAGGACGCATTCACGGGCTTGTCTTTTTTTCTGTCTCTCATTGCCACGCCTGCTCCAGCTGCACGCCTGTCGGCCGAAGGGGCGGAGGAAGAGGCGCATGGGTTGGGAACGGGGGAGAGTGAAGGAAAAGGAGGAGCAAGAGGTTCGCGGATTGAGGGCCGAACTTAGAGGATAGAGGTTCGAGGTCTTCGGGCATTTTTTTGTCTGCGCATCTGGGAGGCTTCTCTTCGCCACGTTGCCCAGAACGCACCCCTGAGAGGTCCACTGGAGGTCGGTTGTTGAGGGCATGGGAAAAGAGGCTGAGGAGGAGGATTGAACAATCGTGCCGGAGGTTACTCGTCAATCACAGCTCCAGTGGCCTGTTTCCTGGGCTCCGAAACATCCTCAAACCGATATGGGATCAAACTCGGCCATGATGGACCCCAGGACCCCCTCGGTCGGCGACGACGACTGGACGCCGACGCCGACGATGACGAGGGATGAGGGGAGGGGGGGGGCGATGGGGGGAGGGGATAAGGGGGAGTTAGAGGAGAGAGGGGAGGACGGGAAGAGGGTGAACAAGGGGACGGGGGGAGCGGGCATTGGGAGAAGAGGAGGGGGATGGGGAAGGGTGGGCAGGGGAAGGAATTAGGGGGGGAAGTGGAGGGGAGTAAGGCAGGAGGGGGCCCTGAGATCCGATGCTTCTCAACGGAAATGCCCTCTCCGAAAAACATCACGACCCGAGCCACAGACCCAATCTTTCTGCTGCATTTTGTGAGCTGGATCGTTCTGTGATGGCCTCGGGGCCCGAAACTGGCCCTGTGTGAAAAAGATGCAGCGCCCAGATCTCATTGGATCGGCGCTGGACTCCCCTCCATGGCGCGCGGAGCGCGCCAAGGGCGGCGCCGTAGGCGCCGCCAGGGGGCCCCAGCGCCGATCCGAGGAATCCGCGCGGACCCCGGATGTTTGTTGGTGTTTGTGTCATTCCTAGAAGCCTGTTAAGTCTTCTCAGAGTTCCCTGAATTCGGAAGCCTTTCAGACCCCCGCTCCCCTTCCAGACCCCTCCTTAAGCCTTCCCAGCCCCCGTTCGAGACCTCCCGTTTCCTTCAAAGCCTTCTATGCCTTCGAGACCTCCGTTCTTCCAGAAACCTTCTAAGCCTTCTTGGAAGCCCTCACGGCTTCTACGAGGCCTCTCTCAAAGCCCCCGGTACCTTCCAAGAAGGCCCCTGCCCTCTCCGAAGCGCGCCGCCTTCGCAGAAGGGCACCCCCCTCGGCGGCGGCGGCGGCGGCGGCGGCGGCGGCGGCGGCGGCGGCGACGACGACGACGACGACGACGACGACGACGACGACGACGACGACGTTGGCGGCGGCGGCAGCGGCGGCGACGACGACGACGCCGCCGCCGCCGACGACGACGACGAGCGACGATCGCCCGAAAGGCCCGGGGGCCAGGGCTGGGCGGCCGCCGCGGCGCTGGTGGGGGCGATGGGCCTCCGCGGCGCCGCAGGCCGCCCCGCGCCTCGGCGGGCGCCGCTGCCGCCGCCGTCGCGCCGAGGGTCGGGGGCCGAGCCCCGATCCCCGCCCTCCTCCTCGACTCGATCCTCGGTCCTCGGTCCTCGGTCCTAGACGCGCGTCTACCTCCTCGCGCTCCTCCCCTCCTCGCTGCGATCGAGGAGGGGAGGGGGGGCGAGGGGGGTCGGGCCAGGGAGGGAGGAGGGCGATGGGGGAGGGCGGGGCGGAGGGACGGGGACGGGAGCGGGGAGGAGGAGGAGGAGGGGCGATGAGGATTGGAAGGGGGAGGAAGGAGGAGGATGGATGAGGGCACGGGTTGGAGGAGGAGGAGGAGGAGGAGGAGGAGGAGGAGGAGGAGGAGAAGCGTCGAGGTTCGAGGAGGCGGAAGAGGAGGACAATGATGTGGAGGTTGCAGAAGGAGGAGGAGGAGGAGGAGGAGGAGGAGGAGGAGGAGGCGGAGGAGGAGGAGGAGGAGGAGGAAGAGGAGGAGGAGGGAGAAGAGGAGGAGGAGGGAGAAGAGGAGGAGGATGCGGAGGGAGTATGAGGAGGGAAGAGGAGGACGTCGAGGTTCAGCAGCAGAAGGAGGCAGATCGAGGTTAATGAGCGCTTACGTATGGTTCTGGAGCTCCATTGACGGTTCTGGGGTCTTCCTGAATCCCGCGTATGCCTTCAGAGATCATCGTCGCTGTCGTCGTAGTCGCCGTCATTGTGGTCGTCGTCGCCTTCACCGTCTCCACCGCCATCGCTGTCGTCGCCGTTGTCGTCGTCGTCGTCATCGTCATCGTCGTCGCTTTCGTCGTCGCGCTGTTGGTCTCACCGCCGCCGAGACCAATGCGGTCGCAAGAAATAGCCGCAGCATCTCGGGGTGGATGATGCGGGAGATAAAGTTCATGGGTGTGAAGGTGATGGGGAAGAGGAGGGACAGGCACATCGGAGGACGAGTTCGAAGAGGGAGGACAAGCACGGGGAGGAGGGGCTTGCGGGAGTAGTCAAGAACATGGGCAGTCGCAGGGGAAGCGGAGGTGGAAACGTACCCCGACCTGATCGCGTCGGGGACCGTTCGCCCGACCGATGGCTGCGCACCGCTTCGCCGGCGAGCCCGCAGCAATCGGACGTTGACGCGCAGGTCGGGCGGAGGACCCTGACGGGCGGGTCTGCTGGGTGGACGCTAACAGGCGGGTCGGGCGGGCGGCCGGGACATTAAAGCGGGCGGGTCGCATTTCAAGCGAGCAAGCGGGCGGGCGGAACCAAAAGGCTGGCTCGGGCGGGCGTGCCCTGACGGGCGGGTCGGGCGGGTGGGATTGCAAGCAAGCGGGCGGGCAGGCGGCCCCAAGTGGCAGGTCGGCGGGCGTGTCTTAACGGGCGGATCGGGCTGGCGGGCCCTGACGGGCACATCTGGCGGGCGAGGCGAAGTGGTCTAGGGCCTGGGGCGCAGCGGTCCGGGGCGGAACGGTCCGTGGGCGATGTTGTCCGCGGGCGATGTGGTCCGGGGCAGGGCGGTCCAGGGCGAAGTGGGTCTGCCCCGGTTCACGCCCTCAGGCGAAGTCACGCCACGGCTCGAGCATATACGGCCCGAAGCGAGCAGCATCGAGCTGTCGAGGCCTTGGCGCCATGGCGAAGCATTGCTGCGGCGACAGGAGACGCCTCTGGAGGGCTCTGGGTCCTCGGAGGTCCCTGCAGGTCTCTGGAGGCTGCTGCAGAGGGCCCGAAGAGGGTCAGCAGCGCCCCCCAGAACCTCAGGCCTCGATCCTCGAAGCTGCTGCGACGGCCCGCGTGCCCTTCTCCTCCTCCTCCCCCTTCTCCTCGTCTCCGACTGCGTGCGGCGATCTAGGTCACTCCTGCAGGGCGATCCCGCAGCCCCAGTCTTGTTCAACGTGGCGCTTGACATCCCGGCGGCCAAGTTTTGCGCACTGGCCGAGCGCATGGACTGGGGGTTCCAGCTGGACGGAGGGCGCCGGGTAAGCTTGTTATTATTCGCTGACAATTTTTGGGTTGTGGCGTCAAGCGCAGCGCAACTTTCAGCGATGACAACAGCCTGGCTGGGCATTATTTCGGAAGCTGGGTGGTCGGTTCCCCTCGATGAAGTCACGTGGTGCTCTACTGCGAGCGACGAAGCTCCATGGAGCGTCGAGGTTGGTGACAGGAAGCTGACCAGGGCTAAACGGGGCGAGGGCTTCAAAGTGCTCGGCACGGTGCTCACATTCGACAACAATGCGGAGGTCGAATTACAAAACCGATTTGCCAGATCATGGAGGGCCTTTTACAAATATCAGCACCTTCTCTGTTGCCGGAAGGCGCCGCTTTCCGAGAGGCTCAAGTTGCTGCAGTCGCTTGTCTCCACGTCTCTCTTCTGGTGTTGTGGCAGTTGGAACTTGACGGCCCAGCAACGGTCCGGGATCCGAGGTGTGCAACAAGCCATGTTGAGAAGAATGATGCCGTTGAGACGGTGGCCCTCCGAAACACTGAGCAACTTCATGCACCGATTGGGCCTCAGAGTGCAGACCGTGAAGAAGACGAATGGCTTCCAGAATTGGGACTCCATTTATCTACAACGCATGTTTTCGTGGGCTGGGCATGTGGCTCGGCTTCGGGACTACGACCCGGACCGTATTACGTTCCTTGTGCTGCAATACAGGAATTTCAAGTGGATCCGGGACAGAGCGCGCCGCAACGGGGGCAACCAGATGCACGGGCGAAAGGTCCGCGTCTGGCGCTGGGAGCACAGCGTGGACAGCTTCTTCAAGGGATCAGAGTGGCAACATGTGGCTCTATGCAAATCGTCTTGGTATGAACGTCTTGATTCTTTCGTCCAATGGAAGAGCGACAGCAAACAATGACATCTTTGACACCTTCTTCAACGCGACGGGGTAGAACCTAGTACCAGCGAGTCGTCGGCCGGCGCTGCCTTTCGGTAGGAACTCGCTAATCCTGAATCCTGAATCCTGAATCCACAGTTACCCAATATGAAGACTACTCTCCCTCTTCCCCCGAAGGCGGCCTCAAAGTAGCCGACCCCCCCCCCGCGTACTGGTTTTTCACACAGGATTCCCGGGAGTTGGGTTTTCGCTTGCGTTTTTTTTCAAAATTCTGCTCTCGCTGGGGCGCCGGCCTCATTTCTGCTCCCGAATCGTTCCGAATCGTGCTCCCGCTGCAGCGTGGGCCTCATTTTCGGATCGGTGTTTTGCTTTGCCTCCGTCGTTCAGGATGGCGTTCTCGCCCCAGCGCGGGCCTCTTTCTCGCGCGCCCATCCGCCCGCCACCACCGCGCCGCACCACGCCCCGCCCCGCCGCACGCACACCCACCGCCACTTCCACCCACCAACGCACGCACGCACGCACGCGCACCACCACCGCGCACCGCCACCACCACCGCACTACCCCACCCACCACCACCACGCTACACCGCGTCACACCACATCACACGCGCGCACACACAGACACACACGCACGCACGCACGCACGCACGCACGCACGCACGCACGCACGCACGCACGCACGCACGCACGCACGCACGCACGCACGCACGCACGCACGCACGCACGCACGCACGCACGCACGCACGCACGCACGCACACACACACACACACAACACACACACACACACACACACACACACAACAACACACACAAAAACACACACACACACGCACACACACACGCACACACAGAGACACACAAACACACACACACCACCACCACCGCCACCACCACCACCGCCATCACGCATGTACGCACCTGGCCCACCACCAAAGCACCAAGACGCCACACCACGTCACACCACAGCACACGCGCACACACGCTCACACACACACACACACATACACACCACCACCACAACAACCACAACCACGCACACACGCACGCACGCACGCGCACCACCACCCACTACGCACACGCGCGCGGAGCCACAGGTCCGCTACGACACGCGTCCGCGGATAGAGAAAATCAGCGCCATGGTAAGGGATGGGAGGGAGGGGTAGGATGTCAGATGTTGACGCGAGCGCACCTAACTTGTCCTTCTCCCCCTCCTCCTCCCCCTCCCCCTCCCCCTCCTCCTCCTCCTCCTCTTCCTCCTCCTCATCCTCCTCCTCCTTCTCCTGCTCCTCGGCGGCGGCGGCGTCGTGGGCGTCCGCATGTCCCCGAGGCCCAGCGGGGCCCTGGGTCTGCAGGCCGCCCGCGCCCGTGCCGGCGCTGCGCGCGCGGACGTCGGCGCGGGCGCCCGCGCGGCGGCGGCGGGGGCTGCGCCCCGCACGGAGGCCGTGCGCGCGCCGCCGCCGCCGCCGTCGGTGCGTCGGCGTCGTCCTCGTGCCCAGAGCCCCTGGCGTCGAGAGGGAATCAGAGGCCACGTTGCCCATCGGTCGTTGAAAGTAGGTGTTTCTGGAGTCCCAGATTCCAATGTACTTTAAGCGGGCACCCAATCTTCGTTCAACGCCTTCCTACTTCCTGCTTCTACCTACTTCTTCCGACCGATGGGTACTTGTGTGACCGCAGTGGTTGCTGATGGGGTATGGGGGGCCAGAAGTGGACGTGAAGGCGGGTTGTACCTGGCGTTGCCCAGCTTGTGCGCGGGTTACACATGCGCCCCAAGTGATTGAACAGAAACGGGCTAGGTAATTCTGGTGAGCGGGCTCCGCCCACTTGGTCCAGACTCTACCCCCGTGAGCCGCTCAGGGCACTTGCCACCCACTCATAGGCTAGCTTAGGCCAGGTACGACTTACATCAGTATCCACTTGGGAATCCCATTTCCCCTCAGAACCTCCCGCAGTCATCCAAGTAGGGGGGGACGGGCTCGGGGGGGGGGGGGCATCGACCCTCAATCGCCCATGCATCGCCTACATGGGGCCTGCTAGCCAACCCCGCCCAGGAATGGGCGGACTTGCGATCAGGGGTCGTATCGCCGATTTGTCGGCGATGTACCGCCCAATCGAGGTCGATGTCCCCCCACCGCCGTCGTTCTCGGTGCCGTCGTTCTCGGTGCCGTCCTCGTGCGACCCTCGCGTCGTGCGAACCGTCACGACGGCAACTCTCGGCGACTTTGCCGGGCGTCGGGCCCGTCAACATCCAGGCGGAGAGAAACGCGGGTTAGCAAACGTGGGGGGACCGAGGGTTGCGGGACAGGGGCCCCAAGTGGGCACCGCCCCCAAAACTGCCACCGCGGGCTCACAGGGTGCACAAAGGGTGCACCTTTCTTCACCCCGCGATGATTGGGAGCAGGTGGTGTACCACCACCACAAGCTGGGGGCATTCAGGATGAGCTGGTGTGCGGGATGCGGGTGTGCACGATGTCCCGCGAGAGTGCCCGAAACGGTAAACAACACCATCTCCCCTGACCACCCATCTACCTCAATCCTCCAGGTGGTGGTGGTGGCGGTGCGCTGTCTTGCCCCTAGATGATTGCCCCCACCCGCCCTTGTCGTGAGAACAGCTACGCGGGAGTCGAAGGAGGAACCACTACACAAGCATCAACTTTCGGAGCTCCGCGCGGATCTCTCGGATCGGCGATGGCCCCCCTGGAGGCGCTTCCAGCGCCCTCCCTGGCGCGCTCTGCGCGTCAGGCAGACGGTTTCAGTTCCTATCCAAGAGTTCCGAGCGGAGCTCCGAGAGTTGATGTTGATGCATTCCGGTTATCGGAACTGTTCGGCCTTTGAGGGCCCTTGCCGGGCCTCGTTGCCGTCAAAGAACGACTCGGGAGGTAGCACCGGCCCTGGGGGAGGGGTCCAGAGCTCTTGGGGCCCTCGCTGTCAAGAGTTACGACGTCGCGAGTCTGGGCCGTCGCCGCCGCCCCAGACAGCAGGAGGATCGCTTTGGTCCATCGTTTGTTCCCTGGACAGCTTCCCTGCAAGGGTTCAATGCGATGATTATTCTAGCGCGCGGTGAGGGGTGCCTTGTCCTCGGCGTCGGTGGCCCATCGTTGCCCTTGTATGGTGTTTTCCCCATTGTGAGCCATGGTAAGCTTTCACGTTCTTGACTCGCAAGGGTGCTGCCAAACATGCAGGGGTGCTTGTCCACATGTATGCATGAACGTGCGTGTACATACATATCCATGTGCGCATGCTGAAATACGTATACATACGTACATCCATGTACATATAACTGTGCCTCAAAGTGTGTGTGTGTGCACATACGAGGACATGTACGTACGTGTCTATATTTGGCCACACACACATCCCAGCACTTCATCCTGTCATGTTTTCCCCTTCCGTGTGTTCTGTTTCCCCTTCAGTTCGTTTTATTATGGTATGCTTGTTTCCTAGCATCTCCTCATCTTTTCCTATTGGATGTGTATTTGGATACCGTTATTCAACGGTGTTCATCCACCCTCTCCTCCCCCTCCTCCTTCCCCTTTCCGTTTGACGCACCATTTCAAATTCATCTTATGTGAATGCAATCGATGTCCTCACCACTCTTCTACTCCTCCTCTTTCTCCTCCTCAGTCTCGTTTTCTTTTTGTCGTATCCTCTTCAATCCTTATGGACGCTGTTAAAATACCATCGGGTCCTTCCTCCTCCCCTTCCTCCTTTTTCCATGTATGCTTAGTACGTTAGTAATGTCTTAGCGGCGGAATGACAACGATTTTTTGGGTTTGAGGTTTTGCTAAGGAAAGGCAGCACAACACAAGCCTGTTTTTTCCGAAACCGAGGCCGAAATCACACACCAACCACACAACATGGTGTCTACGATCTTCAGACGCACTGCTGATATTTAAGCAATGTGTTGGCTCCATTCCAGAAGCACAATCAACACATTGTTTTTTGTTCATAGTTTAACGCCGGAAATGAAGAAGTGCACAATGTTTGAAGATTTGATGCGGCAAGACAATGCACGCACGTTTTTTTCAGAATGTGCCGTCGGTCTAGCCCGCCCGCTGGCGTCGGCGACTCCTGGCCGAGGGAGGGCGCGCAAGTGCGATGAGCCTGATAAAGACATGCATCTCAACCAGATCCAATAAACAGAAGGGTTCGTGATATCAGACACCCACAATCTCAAACATCGCAATGCAATCATATGGTTTCGCTGCCACTGAGGCCCTACACCCTTGTTTTCACATGCCTGGTGCGCTCCATCCTATATCCCCCATGCGAAGACACAAGGTGTCGCTGACACGAGGGCCCACAATATTTCTTTCACAGGGTTAGAATGCACCAGACAAAAAAGCTTTCCGCATGAACACACAATGCGTCGCCATAGGTTTGAGATGATCGAGAAGGGGGGATGCTGATGATGATGAGGAGGAGGATGACGAGGCGGATATTCAACCCCATTGAATGTTTATGTGGCCAATTTGGGGAACTGCAGAATGTCTTCGAATTGGGTCTTTTTGCTGAAGGTAGCGGCACTTAGCGGCACGAGCGTTTGCGGTCCCGATGGGCCCGGCGGTCTCACTCGCGCGCCCGTGGCTTCACGGAGGTCGGCGACCCCGAGCCCTGATTGATGTGCCCGCGGCCCAGGTAGGGCTACACGGCCAGTAAGTGCCACTAAATGGTAATTCTCGGAACAACTAACGGCCACTAAGTGCCACTAAATGTAGATCTCAGGCTACGAAGTGCCGCTGAATGGTATTTGAATTCTCGGAGCCACTAACGGCCACCAGGTGCCACTCAATTGAAATTCTCGGAGCCACTAGCGACCACTAAGTGCCACTAAATGGTACTTCTCGGAGCCAGTGGCGGTCGCTAGGTGCCACTAAAGGGTAATTCTCGGGGCCCGTTCAATGCCGCCAAGTGCCACTAAGTGCCACTAAACGGCCGCTACAGGCCGCTAAGCGGCCACTCAGTGCCACTGAATGGTAATCCACGGCGGTCGCGATGGGCAGTCCGAAATTCCCCAGAGAGCCCACATAAGAATGCAACTGCAAGCTGATTCGGCATTCAATCATAAAGGATGAGGAGGAAGGGCCCGACCGTTCTTTAAAGTATGTTTTAGAGTTTGAAAAAATAGCGTCCACACATGAAGTCAACCAGAGACGAAACAGGGAAAAGGAGACGGGTAATGGTGGTGGTGAGGAGGCGGAGGAGGATGAGGAGAAGGGACGAGGCGGAGGACGACGACGAGGAGGTGGAGGAGAAGGAGGAGGAGGGAGGAATAGCGGGGGAGGAAGGGGAGACTGGAGACTCTGCCTGATCGCGTAGAACGTGCCCGGGAGGCTTCAGGCCCTGGAGGCTTCCTTATCTGATGAGGGCGGCGGTGATATCCATGGCCAGCGCACGATCGGCTCTCCACCGGCTTCCAGACCTGGGATTCCTCATCCAAGGCTTTTCCTTATTCAATGCGTCCGCCGTGCTCCACGACTCGAGGAAGGCGATGCCCGTCACAGCTGGTGACCCGCAGCACCGCCTCGCCCGGGCCGGCAAGCCGGCGACCACCCCTCCCCGTGGAAGCCGCGAGCGGGCCCGGCGCCCCCGCCGCGCCACCCCGCGCCGCCGAGGAGCAGCAGCAGCAGCACCGCGGCGGGGAGCGAGGGGGGGGGGAGCGAAGAAGGAGAAGGCCTCCTCCTCCTCCTCCTCCTCCTTCTCCTCCTCCTCCTCCTCCTCCTCCTCCTCCTCCTCCTCCTCCTCATCCTCCTCCTCGGCCTTCTGGGGAGAAGTTTCCTTAAGCCTTCCCCGAAGAGAGACAACAAAAAACAGCACCTTCTCTCGGAAGGCGCGCGAGGGCTTCTGAGAAGTCTCCGGCCGCCTCCTGATAGAAAGCCTCCTTCTGCTCAGTTCCCCCCCGGGCGCCTTCCTCCCCAGGGAAGGAGGAGGAGGAGGAGGAGGAGGAGGAGGAGGAGGAGGAGGAGGAGGAGGAGGAGGAGGAGGAGGTGGAGGAGGAGGATGAGGAGGAGGGAGAGGAGGAGGAGCATGGGGAGGAGGAGGGGAGGAGGAGGAGGAGGGAGGAGGAGGGAGGGAGGAGGAGGAGGAGGAGGAGGAGGAGGAGGAGGAGGAGGAGCAGGAGGAGCAGGAGGAGCAGGAGGAGCAGTTGCAGGAGGATGAGGAGGAGCATGAGGAGGAGGAGGAGGAGGAGGAGGAGGAGGAGGAGGAGGAGGAGCAGGAGGAGCAGGAGGAGCAGGAGGAGCAGGAGGAGCAGCAGCAGGAGGATGAGGAGGAGGGGCAGGAGGAGGAGGTGGGGGGAGGAGAGGGAGGATGTGCTTCCCCGTGGGCTGCCGCCGCATGGCTTCGCACGTGGTCGCCACCGCTCCTCGCCCTCTCCGCGCGACTTGTGAGGCCCGCGCCGCGGCCGCGGCGGGCCACGGGCGGCCCGGGCGGCGGCTCGGCGGCGCCCTTCGTGGCGCCCGCGGCGCTGAGCCAGGCGTCGCTGCTCGGGCTCCAGGCCCCGACGGCGCGCCTCTCGAGGAGGATCGGCGGCGTCTCGAGGGCCCGCGCGTTGGAGGATCGGCGCCTCCGAGGCTCGGCGCTTCCGAGGGTCGGCGCGTTCGAGGGTCGGCGGCGTGTTCGAGAATGATGGGCGTTTCCGAGGGTCGGCGTTTCCGAGGATGGGCGTGATCGAGGGTCGGCGGCGTGTTCTAGGATCGGCGCGTTCGATGATCGGCGGTTGGAGCCGGCTGGGGGTCTGAGGTGGCCCAGCGATGGTTTCAGCCAGCAGGAAGGGCGTGCAGGTCCCAGGTGCTGGGTTCGGTAACGGTTTTGTTGGCCTTCTTTTGCCTTTGGGGGCCGTTTTCGGGCCCCGGGACCGTGAACGGATCCGAAATTATGAATTGCACCAGATGTACTTTTAGAGGGGTCCAGGGACCGATGTTGCACCGATTGGGCTTCATCTTCCCTCCTGATCGATTATTTTCAGCCACGCGCAGTGGGGGGAGGGAGGAAGGAGGAGGGCTTCTTAGAAACACCTCTGCTTCTTAGAAGGCGCGCCCCCGTCCCCTCCACCCCCATGTGCGCGCCGCCAACTACTGGGTCCCAGCCAGTTCAGACCCCCCGACCACCTCCAAGGCGGCGCGCTTCTGGAGGGTCGGCGTGTTCGAGGATCTGCGGATTCGAAGATCGGCGTGTCCGAGGATTGTCGGATTGGAGGATCGGCGGATTCGAGGATCGGCGTGTCCGAGGATCGGCGGATTCGAGGATCGAACTTCGAGGATCGGCGTTTCCGAGGATCCAAGCCCGCGGCATCGGGCCGCCAACCTCTGTGTTGTCGTCGTCCTCCTCCTCCTCCGCCCTCTCCTATTTCTCCTCCTCTCCGTCGTTTTCCTCTGCCTCCTCCATTCCCTTCCTCCTCCTCTCTCTCCTCGTCCTCCTCCGTCTTCCCTTCTTTAAGAAGAAGCCTCATTCTGCATGGTGCACTTTTGCTTTCATGCAGTCTGCATCTTGCGGAAAGGTGTAACGTGCACTCGCATCCACAGTAATCTGATTGTGGCGCCAAGGTTGCCGACCTTGCCGTAATATCATTATGATGCTGTCCAGGTGTTTGTTCGTATGTCGCCTCTGTATCGCCTCCTCGTGATGTGTACGTTGTTGTTTGCCACCTTTCCTGGGCCTCTTGATAGGCCACCCTCAACATCTATATGAAGTTCTTGATGTCAGAGGTAGTGGTCGCTCGAGGACCCTGCATTGAAGATCCACATGCGTGCAGCACTTTGTGATTGCTTGCATCATCTCGCTCACTGCTTGTGTACTGCGTGGACCACGCAGCACTCGTGGGCCCTGTAGGCACACTCGTCCGCTGAAGCCCTGCACCTGTGCTGAGGTCGAGAGCGAAGGGGTGACGGTGAGCATGACAATGGGCCTGCGGCTCCGCTGGCTGAGCACGCGCCTCGAGATGCCTCCGCGGAGGCGCGCAGCCAAAGTCGCGCTTTTCGCGCCCCGCGGCGATCCCCGCGGCGGGAGGGCAGCCCTCTGCTGGCGCGAGAGAGAGCGCCAAGCGCATCGCACCTCGAGCCTCCCGATAGACTTCTGGCGGGCGGGCTCTCTCTCCGTCCGCGGGGCCGGAGGTCTCCACCCCTTCCCGGATCGGGAGCCTCGAGACGGGGGTCCATGCAAGCGGGGTCCGCCAGAGCGCCCGATCTGGCAGGATCCTGCAGGGCCGGGGTCGCATTGACCCGGGCTTGGGTGCAGGATCCTGCAGGATCCTTGGCATTGCCCCGGGTTTTTTGCTGCAGGATCTTGCAGGAGCTTGCAGGATTCTGCAAGGCCTGACTGGCCCGGGTCTGGATTGACCCGGGTCAGAAGATTCTCGACCTGAAGGCGGTTCTTCGCCCGGGATCTACTTCTGATGCCCCTGGAGGCCGAACTCGACGAGCATCCTGGGGCTCCCAGGTACGAGTCCGCGTAGCAGATCCATTGAGCCTGGCGTATGTCCTCGTAATTCCGTCTCTGGATCGCATTCGCGTGCGCTGGCGTCTGGCGAAAGAGCGCGCAAGATAGCACGGGAGGATTCCATGAGTGCCACAGATTTGTCCGTGGCGCCATTTAGGATCAAGGCCAATACGGCTCAAACCCTGATACGACCAAGTCGCTGAGTTACTGTGTCCTTTTGCGTGCGTTCGCGTCATGCGAGAACTGACCACAAGGGATCCATGGCTTTCCACGTCACAGTACATGACTTACGGCGGTCCTGATGTTATTGTTAAGCATGTGAAGGTTGTCATCGGTTTTGTCTTGCTCGCCCTCAGTACCGTCATCGTGGCTCTTACTTGGTTTTGGTGGCGCTGGCGCCACTACCGCGGGTGCCGAACATGGCCAAACCTTTCCCGTCCGGACTTTTTTGTGCGCCTCTCGCCAGAGGGGGCCCCCAGACCCCAGAGGTCGTGATTGTATCACAACGTGGACCCCCAGAGGTCTGAAACACTGCCTGGAGACCAGTGTTTCGTCGCGCGCGGTTTCGCGACTGCCCCGAGGCCCGGTCCGAGGCCTCCCAGGGCCGAAGGCAGCGAAACAACTCATCATGTCGTTACTTTTTTTTACGACGCAAGGGGATGCGGATCTGGGCTCTGCCAGGATCTGGACTCTTGCAGAGGGCCACCTCCGATCCGATTCGATTCGATCGGATTCGCCAGCTGGGGCTGGGATTCCGGTTCGATTCGATTCGGCAGGATTCTCCAGTATCGGCCATGGCCAGCCGGAGCCAGGCGGGGCGATCCGATTGCGATTCGATTCGGGACCGTTTGCTGGCGGTCCGATCCGTTTCCGACCCGATGCGATCTCGCGGTTCGATCAGGCTCAGGCCTGCCAGTGGGGCGAAGCCTTCCCGGAGTTGGGGCGAGGCAGGGCCCACCCTCTCGCGCGGAACGCCGCGCAGGAGTCCGAGGGGTGCCCGCCTCTTTCCTGGTCACCGGCCTCCAGCAGCTGGCGGACTCCTCGGGGCTGCACGCGCGGCGAACGCTTTGTGCTGTCTCAGAGGAGGGCCAGTTGAGGCAGCGGCATTGGACTTCGGGGGGGGGGGGGCCCTCGTCGACACGGCGGGAGGCAGCTCGGAATACGGGCACGGTAGCCTCGCGGCGCGCCGCGACCCCGCCGGGGACGCTCAAGGTCGAAAGCGCCGCTGGTGGCCCGGAATCGGCCAGTATGGAGCGATTTGGCGACGGGGCAACCGCCGATCTATCATCAAGGTTGAACGATCCACGCGGTGTCAAAGACCCGCGCTGGGGTCGTCACGCCTCGAGCCTGCCGTACGTGTTTGAGCTCTCGGAGGGGGGTCCGGGGATCGATCTCGTGAGCTGCCGTGCTGCCTCCGCTCGCCCTGCCTCCGACATGCTTGCGGCGCGGCAGGACCAGCAGAGAGGCGAGCGTTTCGTGTGGATGCAAGTCCGGCGTGTCCCTCTACAGGAGGAATCTCCAAACATATTCCACAAACAGTCTGGGAACGATTGTTTATCTTTGAGTATTCTTTGAATCTGCTTTTACTATTCTTTCTTTTCCGTCCAAAATCCGCCAGTAGGGGGACATGCCCTAAGTGTGGATGCGGATCGAGCGGGGCGGTCAGGAGTTCTGCGCGAGTTGTTTTTTCGGGGGAGGCGACTCTGGCTGTCGCTGCTCGTCCCGGGCAGTCCTCGTCATCACGGCTGGACGATCCTCGAGAGTCTGGTCAGGACGCACCCCAGGCTCGGTCCGGGGCGGTGTTGGTGTTGTCGGCTACGCGTAAGCGTGACCCTTTGCCAGCGTGCCCTTCTGCTGCGGGCCCACAGGGCCGTCCCCAGCACTGGCTGGCGCGCCCAGATGTGGCCTCCCCAGGGCCCCTGAAGCTCCGCACCAAAGGTCGCTCTTGCCTCTTGCCTAGGTCGGGGAAACGTAAGACTCGAGTGCGCCGGAACTCGGATTTGCCAACGCTTTTTCACGAGCCCGTCCTGGAATGTTGCCGTCCAGGTTTCGTGGGATGTTTGCAGCGGGAGCTCGCTTCAAGCTTCAGACTGGGTCTCGTAATTTCCTTGACGGCCCCGTCAGGCCAACCCGAGACCCCCGAACCCGAGTCTTAACGTCTCCCCGAAGAAGGCCATCCTTGAGTGTAGCCGATATCGATACTTTCTTGCCCCCTCAGTTCCATTGCGTCCCAATCCAAAGCAGTCGAATCCAAGCGTGGCGGCGCGCACCGACAAGCGGCGCGCGCCATATGCGAAGCATTTTTGCGCGGGTCCGGAGCTTCGAGATCTGATTCGGCACTTCGGGGGGGCGCACCGATATTGGCCGGATCTGGGAGGAGGAGGAGGAGGAGGAGGAGGAGGAGGAGGAGGAGGAGGAGGAGGAGGAGGAGCGCGCCGAGGCCGCCGGCCAGTCGGCCAGCAGGCCCCCTGGGGGCAGCGCGGGTGGGCCGGGGCCCGCTTACTGCACTTGCTGGACAAAGGCGCGTGTCCCGGTCCCACGTGTTCTTCGCTTTCGCCCCGCCCAGCAGCGCTGGCATTGGGTGTTTACGCCCGCTCGCATCTGATGCAAGCTTGACCGAGTACCAAGAAGGCGCGTCCACGACGCTTTGTCGGTCAGAGGTAGAGCATTCGGGAGAGCCCCCTTACGCAGGCCTTAGCGGGCAGAGTCAGACCCGTACTTCTTCGGCGAGTCGCGTCCGCATTGCTTCGTCATTTAGGGGCGGCTAGAGGCGGATCGCTGCCCCTTGGGGCTGTCTCGAAAACTGATCAGGCTGAGAGGAAAGCGGCCTGCGGGGACGGCGTCGGGAGATTGGCGGGGACCTCCCTCTTGAAGAGGTCGCGATTTCGAAGGTCTGGGGTTGGAGTGGGCTCTTGCCTCTGAGATGGAGCGGCATGGCTCAGCCTCCTCCTCTGCTTGTCTCTTTCTCGTCATCCTCCTCCTGCCTGGCCGGTGCTCAGCATGCATGGTGCAGTCCCATCCCCTCGGTGGGGAGAGAGGGGAAGTCAGCAGTTTTCATCGTCCACGTCGCCCCCCCGCTCTTCACCATTCCAACAGAGGGCCCTTCTACTAACTGTTGGATTGCAACCCTGGGAGGCAATGGAATTTTGCATTAGGGCTAATATATCGGGGTCGGAACATGCGAGTACTTTGTTTGCGCCTGCTTTGTATGATGTGTCTTGTGTCACCTGTACAAGCCTGGCATAAAAACAGTAGGCCCAACACAGCATGCACGTCGGATAGAAGATACCGCTCTCCCAGCAGGTGTCCCGTGGACGTCTCTCGTCTCCCGATTGCCCCTGGGGGGCCACAGGAGTTCTGGGGCGCCTCAGGCAGCCCCAGGCCCGACGACAAGCGTGCCGCTAGAAGTCCTATGGTAAGATCTCTTGCAATACGTGTCTGCTGCAGCCCTTCGGACCACGCAGCTGCCTCTCTGGAAGGCCGCCCCCTGGAGGAGGAGGAGGAGGAGGAGGAGGAGGAGGAGGAGGAGGAGGAGGAGGAGGAGGAGTTACAGGAATATGCGGAGAAGGAGGAGGAGGATGAGGAGGAAGAGAAGGAGGAGGAGGAGGAGGAGGAGGAGGAGGAGGGGGAGGAGGTGGATGAGAAGGATGAGGCGGGCTACGTCTTCGTGGACTCCCTTCATTTTCAGTGGGGGGGTCGGACAACATCGAAACAAACACGTATAGCCCGTACGCACCCCGACCCGAAATTCGGGTCTTCGGGCTGGGTTGGGGTGGTCCAGTGGGTAGTCATGATCTGATGGCGCGCTCTCTGGCGTGAAGGTATCAGGATGCAGGCTTCCTGCGCAGTGCTTGCGGTATCTTGGTGGCGTCTCTGGGCTACTGGGCCGTCAGCCATGATTAGCTCCCGCCCGCTTGTCGCTGTCCACCAGAATTCCGACTGAATGATCTTTCGGGGTGCGGCGTTTGACTGGTTCGTCGACCCGACGCGGGCGAGGAGACGGGGGAGGGATGGGTGTTAAGGCTCTTAGATGCGCACAGACAGCCCCCACAGGTAGCCCCAGCTGGCCTCAGCATGCCCCCCGAGTAGTCCAAGCTGGCCTCAACAGGCCTCCCGAGTAGTCCGGGGCGGTCTCAACACCTCGAACCCTGGGGCGCGGAACGCCCCGGGTGTTGAGACCGCTCCGAGCTACTCAGGGGGGCCTGTTGAGGCCAGCTGGGACTGCCTGCTGGGCAAGCCGGGGCTACCAGGGGGGGCTGTC
Source organism: Prorocentrum cordatum (assembly GCA_963575745.1). Taxonomy (NCBI): domain Eukaryota; class Dinophyceae; order Prorocentrales; family Prorocentraceae; genus Prorocentrum; species Prorocentrum cordatum. The sequence continues at coordinate 1,931,215 of CAUYUJ010001113.1, read as the reverse complement.
TGCGCGCAACCCGAAGCCTTACCAGGGAGGGGCGATCAGGAGGAGAGCACGGGATCGCCGAGGTCGCCTTCCTCCTCTTCCTCGTGATCTCCCCCGTCCGCGGGCTCGCGAGTGGCGCGCCCCCGCGCTGCCGCGGCCGCCGTCGCGCCGCGGCCATGAGGAGGGGGGTGGAGGGTGGGAGGGTGGGAGGGACGGAAAGAGGGAGAGGCATATAAGCTGGGCCCCTCTGTAGTGCCTGACCCCGCACCCGGGCCCTCAAAGAGAATCCGACTCATCTCAACCGTGCTACGCCATGGTGTTTGTGTTGGACGTGTTTGAGCCGCGGAGCCCCGGGTTTTTGGTGGTTCTGGGCCGAAGGTCGCTGACCGTCCCTGGGGGAGTTCCTACGCAGACGTAGGCTGTGGTAGGGCTTCACGAGACACACTGTTTTTAGGACGCTGAGGACATTGAGGAGAAGGAAGAGGAGGTGGAGGAGGAGGAGAGCCGCTGTCCGACTCGGGGGCGCCGACCCCCGCCTGGCCCGCGACACATGGGGCGGGGGGTCCGCAGCGGGCGACAGGCTGAGCGCGGCACCCGGCGATTGTGGCCGAGTAGCCAGCTGAGCTCACTTCGGCCTCCTGGCGGTGGCGGCGGGGGAGCAGCGGGGCCGCCGCCGCCAACGCCCACGCTGACGCCACATGCTGCGAGAGCGCAGGCCCTGCGGGGCCCCGGCTGGGCGCCCGTTCGGCCGCCGGCACAACGCCGAGACCCTCCGCACGCCTGGGAGACCGCGAACCACACCGCACTGGCATGGCCGTGGCGCGCCAGTTGGCGTTACGCTGCTCGGGAGGGGTACCCTCCAGCAGCCCAGGACGTCGCCGCTATCTTGGCTGCCGCGTGGCCAGATCAGCGCAGCACCTACGATCATCTCTGCAAGTGCAGGAGCCAGGTGAGCTACCACGGCTTCAGAGGAGGTGCGGGAACCAGGGGAGCTACTTCGGTCACTCGTGCGGTAGGGGAGTTCTGGGGACCTCCTGCGGCCATCCGAAGCGTAGTGAGCTACTACAGTCACCAAGACGGCTGCCGGGACGCGCGGACCTCCGGCTGGAACCCGCACCGCTACGGTGAGCACCAGACCCCCTCATCGCCTCGGCTCGGCTGGGCGCGGATCCAAGGAAACACCCAGACCTTCGCCAGGCAGTGCCAGCAGACGAGCCGGATCATCAACAGGATCACACGCCTTCCGAAAATGGTCCGATCACCAAACCGCCCCAGCACAACCCGAAGGCCTCAATTTGCCGTCCATCTCCAGTGTTGGGGGGTCGGGGAGCATGGAGAAAATACACATGTGGATCCCGCACGCCCCCCCCCCACCCGAAACTCGGGTCTTCGGGCGGGGTCGGGGTGGCCGGGTAGGTAGTTAAAGAAGGTCCGATCACGTCTGCCGCTGCCCGCACTCCCACCTCAGCAAGGATGCCCCCGCATGAGCCCCGCAGGGGCTCGAGGTGCCCGCCGCCGGCGCGGAGCAGGGCGCTCTCCATTTGCTCTCGCGGCCCCGCCGCCTCTCTTCGGGCAGGGCGTGGCGGCCCCGAGGGCGGCGCGCCGCCTCCTCCGGGCCACGCGGAGGACCAGAGCGACGGCGGCTCGGACAGCCGGCCGCGGCTACGGCTACAGCCTCGGCAACGGCCTCCTCCTCCTCCTCCTCGTCCTCCTCCTCCTCCTCCTCCTCCTCCTCCTCCTCCTCCTCCTCCTCCTCCTCCTCCTCCCCCGACGAAGGGGGCAACAGTGGGCACATTGATAGAGGGTGGCCCAAAGGGCCCCCCCTGGGCACCGGCCCCAGGGCAGCCCCGCAGGGGGGGGGAGGACCCCGCGCACGCCACAAGAAGATTCGATTGTCAACCGCGGGCGCCTCAAGTCGGCGGCGAGCGAGGGGGGGAATTGAGAAGGAGAAGGCCTTCTCGGAAGGCGGCGGGACTTCTCGGAGACCTCGCGCCTCCTGAGACGTTTCTTTTTCTGCGGGGCAGGCTTAGACAACTTCTCAGAGGGCCGGGGGACTTCTGAGCCTTCTGAAAAGGCCTTCTCCTCCTCACTTCCCCCCCTCGCTCGCCGCCGATCAAAGGACGGGGGTCCCAGGGCGCCCCCTAGGGCGCTGGCTGTTAGGGGCCAGCAGGCCCGGAAACGGGGGAGGACCTGGCGATCTCCCAAAGATTCCACCGCGGGCCCGCGGGCCCCGGCCAACCGCGACGCCTCCGTCAAGTGCCGCAGCGCTGGACCCACCGATGCACGCAGGGGGTCCAGGCGTAGCAGAGGAGGTGGCGGAGGCGCGGCCAGGATTCACCCGGGAGCTTATCTTGCTCCCATCGCACGTAAGGAACGCAAATACCGAACCAGTGTCGAACGAGTATCGCCTCCCAGGGCCCGACACGTGAAAACCCTTCAGTTTCGGGACTCTTTTGGTGCTCGAAATTCTTTCTGGTGGTCAAGTTTGAAGTAAGTTGGAGCATCATAACTCGGAACCTCTGTCAAATGCCGCAGCGTTTGGCTTCGCGCCCAGGCCGACCTCCCAGCGAAAAGCTGCCCTGTGCCGCCGCCTCAAACACCGCGACGGACTTTCGTGCAGAGCCGCGCGCCCGACGAGAGGGAGAACATCGCCAACGGGCGTACGCGCAAGCGCGAGCCCGCGGAGCAGCTCCTCGTGCGCGGGGCCTGGCGCTTGCCGATTTGCAGAGGCTCTCTCTGGGCATCGTTGAGCGATCGCGGGGTACCCTCCAGGCGGCCCGCCACGAGCCCCAGGCGGGCGAGAAGGATTGCCCAGTGCGGTGCCAACTGCATGGCCACCCGCTGCGCCGGACGGCGGCTCCGAGCTGGAGATTTCCATGGATCACGCGGTCACTGGCAGGGCCTCGCTGTGCAGGGCGACGAGGTTCCCGCTGGCATGTGCGACTGGCAGCTATGCTCCGCGCGCCAAATCAAGGGGTGCAGCTGCTGCGGCGTATTCCACGTATTGCACCGTGCCGCCTGTCGCGGCCAGCCAGGTGCTCTCGCCGCAGGTGGCGTGTTGCCCCTGGTACTCAGGAGTGAAACAAAAACACACAGGAACAAATATAGTCGTCGATTTCCCCCCCGAAAATATTGGATACTGGGGGAAGTGAGGGGGAAGACGGAAACCGAGAAAATGTAGGAAACGAGTGGGGATCTTGGGATGGTGTTTTGGTATTTGTAAGTGTGCGCGGGCCCCTTTATTCATGCGCCACGGCCGGTGGCGCTTGAGCTGACTGGAAGCAATAGCCTTTCGCGCGTGACCACGCGGCCGCGCGGGGAGCCTCCTCGGCGCGCAGCCGCCAGGGGTGGCATTCTGGCCCCCCCGAGGACCGCGCTGCTTCGGTGCGCCGCCCAGCTGCAGCACATGTTTTTCTTGCCGCTGGCACGGCTGTAAGCCCCGCAGCGAGCGGCACGGTGGGCCGTGCGGGAGGGTGCTGGCGCCCCCGTGGAGGGCTCGCGGAGGGGCGTAGGATGCCCGGGAGGGCACCCCGATGACCGCGAGCATGAAGCATCAGGCAGCGAATCTCCGCTTCGGTGGCTCTGGCAGCCGCCTCCCCTCCGTCAACGCCGTCAGCGCCACACCGTCGCTCCCGCCCCCGTCGGCCGTCGGTCTTGCGAGAGCAGGATGAGGAGGATGGAGGAGGAGGAGGAGAAGGAGGAGGAGGAGGTGGAGGAGGGGGATGACCTCGAAGGGGAGACGAGGTGGAGGACGCGAGGAGAGGTGCATCTCAACTGGCGAAGTGGGGCTTTTCCTGGCGAGCTTGCTTGTTTCACAGCGGAGTGCTGGGAAAGAGTAGTTTCTTTCGTTTAGAAATTTTGCATGTCGTTTTCGCAACCTTCCAAGGTCGCCCTAACAGCTCGCGGTTGACATTCGCAGAAAGGCACCAGGAAACAAACCAACGGCAGAAATGAGTACACAGAATCGCAGATGGAAGCGCACGAACATTCTCAATATTAACTTCTGTGGGGGGGGGCCGGGGATGATCCATCCGCTTGTTTAGGATTTTAGTACGGAGAGTGGGTGGAGCCGGGTTCGGGCGATTCCGCTTGGGACGTCCTCAAGTTCTGCTCGGATTGGCTCCAGCTGCACAGTTTCGCTTGAGACGTTTTCGACATTTGGCTGGTGTGAGTATTAGGTTGGCCTGGTTGGGGCCTGGTTTCGCTTCAGACGTCCCATCGCGTTCCCTGGTTTGGCAACGTTTTGGCTCAGTCTCGGCCCACACAGCTTCGCTTGAAGCGTATTCAGAATGTGTTTGCTTTTTCCTTCGTTTGGTGGCATGTGTTATGGTCGCCATGCAGTCCGAACACGCGTTGGGATGACTCACCTTATCTTCGACATTGAATGGTGAATTTGTACGCGCTGTGGTGGTCCACATGTAAAACGACTGCGCTTCAAAATGGCGGGCGGCCTTGGCGTGGACATTCCCCGCGCGCTGTGGATCGGCATGGGCGCGCGCGGCGGCGTTTGACAACGTTTTTCGTCCGAGGCTTCAGAAGCCGGTCCTGATTTATACCGCCGCCAGATACGTGGATGATATCCATGTGAAGCGGCCCGAAAAAAGTCTACGATTACGTTCGCAGGGTCAGACAGGTGTTAGGCAAATGTGCATGTAGCCAACATAACTACACAGCTTTCGCTGCATATTACATTGATATCGACAGCGTGATGTGGCTATGGACCTAGACGACTACATACACCAATTGCGGCCACTAACGCGCTGCCCTCGCCTATGCTCTCCTCACCCAGATCTGGTCGATGGTCTGTGTTGTCTCGCTGCAGAGGGTGCAGGAGCCCACCAACATCTAGGTACGTCGCTTGAGCGCTGCAACGTGGAAGCTCACCAGCGATCCGAAGAGTATCGTCTTTCCCCGGATGCGCCCCATGGCGATTTTGTGCACCGCCGGTTGGACGGAGGGGTCGACGACGAAACGAACGGATACAGCATTAGAGGAGCAAACGTGCGCCGGCGTGGAAGCACGTCTGGTGGCAACTCCGCGGTGCATCTGTGCGACGGGACTTGCATGTTCCTTCGGGTTCACGTGCGATCTAGCGACGCAGCGGAAGTGTTGGCAGCAACCCACACCCAGGATGAAGCATATCTTGCACCTACACCACTTCACGAGCTACAGGCGGGATAATTCTTACCGAAACCTCTCCGTGCTGTGCGCGAATTGGGTGGTCTAGCGATCTAAGTATCTTAACTATCGGGGCGGATCCATTGCACCAGTGCTGTCTCTAGCGAAACACTTTATATGCCTACCGGGCGCACCATACTCGGTCATATAAGTTGGATGTTTGAACTCATGGGCACTCGTATCGCTCATAACGCTCACTGGTTCGATTCATGCCCAGGATATGACAGCTGAGGGCCATGCCACGGGTAGGGTCGACAGGGACCCAAGGTCTGAAATTATGTCTGGGTATACAGAGTTCAAGCATGACATCAAGTACCCTGTGTTCAAAGGCCATCCAGAGCAGAAGTCGAAAGACCCAAATATTCAGTACTGACTGCGGCATTTGTTTTGTGCCGCTTTGTTTGGCGATTTTATCCCCCAAGGTCGACGCGCCTTGCGCGCGCCTGGATGTCAAGGCGAGAATTCAAGCACACAGGCCTCGGCTGTCGCCTCGCCTGTAGCGATCGACGAGCCGAAAAACCGAAGGCCAGCCCTGCCCAGAGATCATTCTTAAGTCGGGCGTTTCCCTTTACATGAGAAGTAGCCCAAAATAGTCAAACAATAGCCCGGGGACGTTGTTTTTTCTATTATCTTTCCACCATTGTTGATATTTGTTTGACTATTTGTTTAGTTTAAGCTTTTTGTCCAGCATCCGCCTGTAGAAGGACATGCCCGACCTGAGGTCAGTCCTGCGTGCGTCAGCCACACGCAGAGGGGAGGGGGGGAGGGGGGGTGCTTCTTAGAGAACGCGCTGGTTTCATTTATAGATGTAAGGCGGGCGCCTTCTTCGAAGCAGCCTCCTTCTAAGAAGCCCTCCCCCTCCCCCCACCCCCTTGTGCGCGCCGCCAAGTGCGGCCGAACCCACAGCCCGGAGCGCGCGCCCAGGCGGCTTGCCGCGGCGGCGCCCCACGTGGCGGGAGTTTTTTCTGGTGCTCGGCATGGCCGCGGCCTTCGGGCTGAACATGGGCCCCACCGCCGCGCGGGGGGGGGGGGAGGAGGAGGAGGGAGGACGAGGAGGAGGGGGCGGAGGGGAGAAGGAGGAGAAGAAGGGGGAAGGGAAGGAGGGGAAGGGGGAGGACGGAGACACACTGGAGGGTTGGGAATGATCTCCTCCACGGCTTGGGGCTAGGCTAGGATGGGGTGGGTTCGGGCGGGGTGGGGTGGGTGGGGGGGGGCAGTGATCAGTGGAACGAAGAATGACATAAACATCAAAACTCGGAGGTCCGCGCGGATTTCTCGGATCGGCGCTGGACACCCCTGGGCGGCGCCTCCGTCGCCGCCCTGGCACGCCCTGCGCGCCAGGGAGTGGGGGTCCAGGGGGCCGATTCGAGGAATCCGCGAGGACTTCCGAGTTGTTATGTTTATGTCATTCTCCGCCCCCCTGGGGGGAGCCCGCAGCGCAGCGGCTGAGGAGGAAAAGTTGAAAAGGGTCGTCGGAGCAGGGTTAAGTCGGGCCTGTCCCCCTACAAGCCGATTTTGGAGGAAAATTTCTAAATAGTCAAAACAAATATCAGACATGTGTCAAACATATTCCAAATCGTCCCCAGACTATTTTTTGATTATTTTTGAAAACACTCCTGTAGAGGGACAGGCCCGACTTAAGAGCATGGAGGAGAGAGAGAGGAGTGCACGAGACAGAGGTGTCTATGGTGCTGCAGCGACGACGGAGGAAGAGCAAGGGGGAGGGAGAGCGAGAGAGAGCGACACGCAGGAGCGGAGCGGAGGGAGAGGGAGAGGGCAGAAGGCGTGAGCGAATGCGGAGGAGCGTGGGACAGACGCAGATCATCGGGGTTGGACAGAACCCCAACCCTGACACGTCGATTAGTGAATTGTCCGTTTTCGGTTCTCGAGAGGGCGCCGCGGCCGTCATTCTCCAGGCTTGCGCCCGCCAGGTTTGGGCCCGAGGTGGTGTTCACTAAACCACGTTTTGCTCAAGGGGGTTTCTATCCATCCCCGATATCAACATTAACTGAACGGGGTCCTGGAAAGGATATGGTGGCTGATACGTGTGTTGCGCTGCTATCGGCCTCCTGGCGGTCTTCCTGGGATGTGCGCGACTGGAAAACTTGCTAGGGTAAAACCACGGTCTCATGGAAAGCCCCAGGTCAAGGAATTGTTTCCTTTGTGACATTTTTCTGTCACGTCGCGAGAGGGGTAGAGAGAGAATAGCAAAAGGAATAAAGGAACACATAACGAGACATAGAGAGAACGAGAGAGTTCGAGAAAGTACGGTCATGGAAGAGAGAGAGAGAGGACCTTAAGTGTCAGCGTGGCCCCTCCCACCCCCGTGTGGCCCCCCCGAGGTCTGAACAACTTCAGCCTGGCGTTCATCCCCCTGTCGGTGAACCAGGCCCACCTCTCGGAGTGCGGCTCGTCTCGTGATGCTGCATCTTCGGGGGGCCTCGCCTGTCCCCCAACTTAAATCGGCATCTTCTCTTGGGCCCGACGCGGGCTCCATGTGGACTCGACGCGGATTTGGCGTGGGCCCGACGCGGATTCGACACGGATCCGACACGGATCCGACGAGCTCGACGTGGATTCGATACGGATTCGACGCGGATGGGGCCGCGACGGGACAGACAATGTCCCTCGAGGATGCGACGTAATTGTTGTGCTCCGCCGCGTTCGAGGCACCGCGGCGTTCAAGAGCGGCCAGCGGCGCGGGCGCGCAGGGCGGCCGAGCATGTGAGGACACCCGCGGAGCACCCTCGATGGGGCAGACCCCGGTGCTGCTCCGGTGTTTAGTGGAACATGGAAGCGCTAGGGCCCGCTGTTTTTTATCGTTTTGGGAGCACTGGGTTCACCGACACGGCCTGGGCAGTCCAGGGATCCGAAGGACGTTCGGGATCGGTTCGACAACGGTCCGGATCCGATAAAACAGAGGTGATTTGGACCAGGGCACCACTAGGGGAAGCGAGAACGGTAAACTAATGGCGCTGGACACGTCAACCACAGTTGCCCCAGCAATTGAAAACAATGAAAATTGGTAGTTGTAAAAAGTGGCCCCGTCGTTTCCAGGGCCCACGCAGCTCCAGAGGTAGCTCACGTGCTGGGCGAAACCTAAAGACCCAGGCCCGACGGCCATCCAGGCAGCCAGCAAAGGCCCCGACCAGGTGGAGGCCGGGGGGCATGGGCGCTGGAAGGGCAAGGAGGGTGGTGTAAGGATCACCAATTGAAAGGTCGGGGCCAGGATCGTGCTCAACGGGATGCTGCAACATCCGCTGCAAGACCGCAGCGGCTAGAGCCGACAGGGGAGCAACATGATGCAGCACGCAGGCGTCCCGTGGTGGCGGTGCAATGCCTGCCCGCGGGGCGCGAGCCTCGCGCGAGAGCTGGCTGTGAGGCCTGGAAAGGGGGTGCCCGCGCTTGGGGGGGCGCGCACGCCAGAGAGGATCCAGGTGAGCGACGCAGCCAAACGGGTTCGACGGTGCCGGTCTTTGCGCGTGAGCTGGCCGCGTAGGGTCACGCGTCGGCGCGCTCCCCTCCACGCGGTGTGCCACGCTGGCGGCCCGCGTGAGCCGCGGCGTGAGGTCGCCGTGCCATCTCGCGTGAGACCCGTCTGCGTTCGTCGCTCCGGCGCCAGTGGTAGGCTGGCGGGAGGGCCGCGGGGAGCACTGTGCAGGCACAGGGGGCGGGGCTGCCCAGAGGCAGGCCTCAGCCCCGCGGGCCGCGAGGGCCCGCAGACCGAGAAGGTCTGTGAGCCGGAGGCCGAGCACTGACGCAGAGGGAGTTGACTGCGAAGGCCAGCAGACCGTGTGTGTGTGTGTGTGTGTGTGTGTGTGCAAACTATGGCGCGCGCTGACCTGGCTGCTCGCCGCGGACTGGTAACAGAGCTCGGGGGTGCTCGGCGGAAAACGGTCATGAAGCGGCGGCGAAGCGTCCGGGCTTGCCTAGTGGCCGACCAAAGAATGCTCTAACACATTGTTTGTGGTTCGCGAGTCATGTTCTTAGAGCATTTCTGGTTGAAGCAGTTTTGCTTGAATGTACCGGGGCTACGTGAAAGATCAGTGTTGTGTTTCAAACATTCTCTTGTTCTAAGAATATCTCGTGTTAGGCCTATCAGAATGTCCTGACGGTTGGTCCATGTTCAATATCAGCGAGCAGGGTATCGGGAGGATACATTTGCAGGTCGTTGTTTGTTAAAGCCTCTTCTCTGTCTTCTCGGCTGTAGATGAGGGCGTCCACTTGGTACTTCCGCGGGTGGTGTTGGCCGATGACCCTGTAGGTTCGAGCGTCGAGTGCCGGCGCAGCCTCCTAGGCTGGGGCTGGGACGCGTCAGCAACTATGTGTGCAGCGTCCACTCCAAGACCCTGGGGAGGCGGAAGGCGGCTGGACTCCAGAGCCTCCACTCTGCAGGAGTGGGGGGCGCGACTTGTGGATGGGGTGGTTGGTAGCGACACATGCGCCCCATACGTCCACATTCATGAATCCAACCTTCGCGCAGTCGATCACCCTGTTAGCTGTGGCGCCCTGAGTCTTGCTGCTCGCTCCTGGCGACCGCGGGGCACTGTCGAAGGAACACTTGAACTGCCGACGCGGGGCGTCTTGGGCAAGGGTCTGGAAGGAAGGCGATGCTTGGGGGTGGCGCCTGGCTGTACGCCTGGAGCCATTGGCCGGGGGCTTGTCGCTGAGCAGGAGGATGGCTTCCGAGGCGGAGGGTGCTTGGCAAGCGCTGCCGCGGGTGGGAGGGGCGGTCCTGTCCCCTGAGAGGGTGAGGGGCCGCAGTGGGGGATGGGAAAAAACCCGAGTCGGGGATCGCGCTCGCCTGCGCGCGGGCAGCCGCGTGCCGCGCGTGTCCCTAATGTCGCTTGGGAGCCGGCCCCTCCGAGCTGGGGGGTGGACTCGCGCGACGACTGGTCGTTGCCGGGGTGGCTCCCCGTCCGTGGCCGAGCCCACTTCGGCCTGGGGATGGCCCCGGTCCGCCTTGCGGTGGGGGCTCGGCGCGCCGCTCTTCTCTGGGGCGCTGGGCGCGGGGCGGCCTCCTGCGCGGCCGGGTCTCCTGAGCACCGGCCGCTGGCTCCAGTGGACGGGCTCTTCCTGTTCCCAGACATGATCGCGTCGTTTTCGTCGTTTTCAGGACAAAGGTTTTTCGTCGTTTTCGGCCTCTCGAGGCCCTCGCCGGGCCCAGGACCTTCAAAGAACGACTGAAAAAACTGGCCCCGGGAAGAGGGTCGGGACTTCGGGGATGCCGTCCTGAAAAAATCTGGACGTCGCATGTGTGGGTTCCAGCCTCGTCTTATGCATCCTCGGTCTACGGCGATGGGAAAGGGCTGGAGGATGACGCTGGTGTGCCGAATGGGGGTCTTCTCCCTTCCTCCCCTCTCTTTCCTCTCTCCTGCGCCTCCTTATCCTCCTTCTCTTCCTCCTTCTCCTCCTCTTCATGCTCCTTACTTACAACGATGACGGCGTTGGCGACGACGACGACGACAACCACCGCCGTCACAGCTTCGATGACGATGACGGGCGACCGACGACCAACGACCGACGACCGACGACCGGCGACTGGCCGGCGACCGACGACCAGCGGCCAGCGACCGACGACCAGCGACCGGCGACCGGCGACCCACGACGGCAGCAGACAACGGTGGCGACGACGGACGACGGCTCAGAGGTCATCCGCGCCTGCGGGCCTCTTGCCGTGGCGCTGCTGCAGCTCCTCTTCCGGCAGGGCCGGTGTGGCTCCCGCGCGGAGTGGCTGCTGATGGCGCTAGGCCTGCGGGGCCGCCGCCGCCGCTGCCACCGCCGTCGCTGAGGGTGCTCGGCCCCTGGGGGGCGCCGTTGCTGCCGACGCTGCTAACACTGCCGCTGATGATGGCGCGCTGATGGCGCTAGGCCAGCGGGGCCGACATTGCCATCGCCGCCGCTGGTAACTGAGGTTATGTCGAGGATGAATGTTCAAGAATTGTCAAAAAAAAGTCTGGGGACGATTTGTCGTGCTCTTGTGACTATTCTTGAATATTTTTCGATTGCTTTTTTTTCTTACAAAATACGCCTGCAGGAGGACATGGCCGACCTAAAATCAAGGGCGACAGCCCCACGAGGCCGCTGCCGCCGCTGACGGCGCCAGGCCCTTGAGCTCGCTGCCAACGGCGCCGCCGTCGGCGTCTCCTATACTCCCCCAGGCGTCTGGGCGCCGCGAGCGAGAGTCACCACGGGCCTTTTGTTATCCGCGACGCTGGCCTCTGGGGGCCGTTCCCCGAAGCCAACGTCAGCCGACGGCCTCGGGGCGTCTCCCGAAGAAGGTCCCCCAGAGGCCAACACAACGAGGAAGCACGCACTCTGCCTCGAGCGGTCCCCGCCCGAGAACGCGAGACGGAGCACCCTGGGAGCACCAGGCCCCTTGGGGCCTGGCGGCCCCGGTGTGCAGCCGTCATTCGTCGAAGACGCGAGGCGGGGTATTCTGGGAGCACCGGGCATCGTGGTGCCTGGCGGCCGCAGCTGCCCGTCCATGGTCTGGTTCGCCATCCGTTGTTGAAGTCTGGTGTTGTCTCGCCTCCTCTCCGAGGTGGGAGGTCTGTCTGCGAGGGCAGGTCCGTTGCAAGACGGTGGTGTAGTGGCTTGTGCTGGATGTGAGAGGAAGGTGAGGATGGATGAGGTGGCGGAACATGGTAGGGTGGGGAGATGATGCCCTAGAAGAGGAGGAGGATGGGGGAAGGGGGGATGGGATGGGCGATGTGGTTGAGTTGTAGGAGGGGAGCAGAGGATGGGATGAGGATTATGATGGTGATGATGAGGAGGCAGGGAAGCGCGCCTCCCACAGGCAGTGACACCTGATGGCGCTAGGCTCTCCTAGATATCCTCGTCCTCCTCCTCCGCTGACGTTTTGGCTCGAGTCTTCTTTCAGATCTGTCAGTCAACGCAGCTAAGCTCGGCGCCCAGCCCCGACATTGTGAAGCTTCCCAGCGCGGATACCCTCCGCTTGCGCCTCGGCGCTCTAGATCTCTCCCGTTCACCGTACAACCGCACAAGGAAATGTCCCCCTCCATGGCGGTCGCTCCCGCTTGCGATGAGACTGGTGTGGTGTTCGACACGCTTTTCGCCATGACGGTCTTTGTCCTCGGTTACTTGGCGTTCACGCCGAAGGCGCAGCGTGCGATGGTCTGTGTTCTCCAGAACGTCTGGGACCTCGTGCTCTCGCTGCTTCCTGTCGGCGTCTGCGCAAAGGTCCCGAGCCTGGAGCGCGTGGCAACCCACCGCTCATCGAGCACCGGCGTGCGGGTGGTCCCCATGGCCCCCATCAACGTCGTCCACGCGTGAGTCACCCCTGCGGGCGTTACCGCACCTTCATAACGACCTCGGCGGGCGTAGAGCCTGCATTTTGGGCCATGCCCCGCTATTCTGTTTGCGCTCGTAGCCACGGGTTGGATGATTCCAGTGCCCATGTTTAAAATTAGGCCCTGGGGGGGCGGGATGGCGGCCGGTGGTTGCGAGGACGTGCCATGTTAGCGGCAGCTGGGTGATTGCCATGGCTGCCAAGGCATGATTCGGGAGAGGGAGATTCCAAGTGGAGGGCGACGACGTGGAGTACACGAATCCATTTGCCAAGGACCTTGGTGCACGTGACGTGGCCGGCCTGGGCAAGGGCTGGACACCGATACAGTCAAAGCGCACGGTAAGGATGAGCGGCTTCCCAAGGCTACCCTTGCATCCCTCCCCTTCGGCCCATCCTTGGCCACTTTCGCTGGCCGCGCCCCGCTCGAAAGGTGCCGACATGGCCTTCCGAGGCCCTCGCGTCCTTGCCGTGCATCCTAATTCCACCCGTTGACGGTAGTTCGTTCCAGCCAGGGCCTTGCCTTCGGGGCCTCTCGCCCCTTTGGCGGCAGCTGGCGGGAGGCCCGTGGAGGGCGGCGGCAGCGAATCGGCGGTGGGTCCGCCGGCGGGTGCATCGAGCAGTGGCGAGGCGTCCTGGCTCGCCTACATGGCCCATCGAAGAATGTTCTGAGAGCCTTTTGTGGTATGTATGGGATGTTCTCAGAACACTCCTGGCTGAGACTGTCTTGTTTCAGTACATCGGGTTCATCTGTTCTCAGAACAGTGTTTTTGTTATCAGGGCATTTCTCTTTGTTCTAAAGACCATGTCGTGGTAGGCCTCTAGGAATACTGGAACGGTCGGTCCCTGCTCAAGTGTATCAGTGGAAGTTGACGTGCTGCGTCACCATTTTTGAGCCCGTGGTTTCTGGAGTCGGCCATGTGCGGCTGTACGTCAGAGGCTGAACAACAAGGTACCCATACGGCTACCCTTGCCTCCTTTTCGCCTCTTTGGGCCTCCCGGGAGGCCCTCGTTGCGTTGCCACTGGTGGATTCGCCTCGAAATCCTGGCCATAACGCACCCCAAGAGAGGTCTGGGCAGTAGCGGTATAGGTACCTTGTGGTTTCCCCAGTGCGTCTTTCCAGCGCTCGGCCTTCGTTTGGTCAGGCTCGCGGGCCCTGCGCAGGTGTATCCAGCAGGTGGCCTCAGCATGTCCGGCATGTGAATGCGGGAAGGTCTGTTTGTCAGCTTCCTGGCAGTCACCCGTCTCCTCCTCTTCGTCGGGGTCCTTCTGTCGTGGCCCTTTCCTTTTACTCCCTCTCTCTCTCTCGGTGTCCGCGTCGCCTCATGCAAGTCCCACTGGGCGTCCAACCGCTGCGTGCCCCGTGTAGCTTCCACGTGCGACCAATGCGGCTTTTCACGACATGGCATACTGTTGCAAATGAGTCGGGTACGTCTCCGGGCATCTTTTCGCGACGCCTGGGAAAGAACGATAAAGAGCAGCACCCGCCCTCCAGACGAATGCGCGCGGCGCTACTGCGAGAGCCACATGTTGAAAAGTACCAGCGCTCCATTCGTGAAACTGTTTCCAACATTGGACACGAATGTGCGCGACGCTAGGGCGAGAGCCACATTTTGAACAGGACCCGACCTCCGTCGGCGAAGCTGTTGCAACTTGTTAGGCCGAATGTGCAAGGCGCTTGGGCGAGAGCCACATTTTGAAAGAGGACGCGCCTTGTATCTGTCAAGCTGTTTAAATTTTCTACGCTTCAGGATCTTCACTGATAAGGATGCCTTAGGCGAAACGCCTGGCACGCCCGACCGACACGTCTCGGGGTGCGACAGGGAGGAGTTGTTTATAAGGAGAAGGACTCGGGGCAGGGAAGAGCGGCCCCCACAAGCAGTGACAGTTGGTGGCGCCAGGCCCTCCTGCGTCCTAGGCGTCCCATTCGATCCCCACCTCCGCTGACGTGTTGGCTCGAGTCTTCTTTCAGATCTGTCAGTCAACGCAGCTAAGCTCGGCGCCCAGCCCCGACATTGTGAAGCTTCCCAGCGCGGATACCCTCCGCTTGCGCCTCGGCGCTCTAGATCTCTCCCGTTCACCGTACAACCGCACAAGGAAATGTCCCCCTCCATGGCGGTCGCTCCCGCTTGCGATGAGACCGGTGTGGTGTTCGACACGCTTTTCGCCATGACGGTCTTTGTCCTCGGTTACTTGGCGTTCACGCCGAAGGCGCAGCGTGCGATGGTCTGTGTTCTCCAGAACGTCTGGGACCTCGTGCTCTCGCTGCTTCCTGTCGGCGTCTGCGCAAAGGTCCCGAGCCTGGAGCGCGTGGCAGCCCACCGCTCATCGAGCACCGGCGTGCGGGTGGTCCCCATGGCCCCCATCAGCGTCGTCCACGCGTGAGTCACCCCTGCGGGCGTTACCGCACCTTCATAACGACCTCGGCGGGCGTAGAGCCTGCATTTTGGGCCATGCCCCGCTATTCTGTCTGCGCTCGTAGCCACGGGTTGGATCCTTCCAGTGCCCATGTTTAAAATTAGGCCCTGGGGGGGCGGGATGGCGGCCGGTGGTTGCGAGGACGTGCCATGTTAGCGGCAGCTGGGTGATTGCCATGGCTGCCAAGGCATGATTCGGGAGAGGGAGATTACAAGTGGCGGCGACGACGTGGAGTACACGAGTCCATTTACCAAGGAACTTGGTGCACGTGACGTGGCCGGCCTGGGCAAGGGCTGGACACCGATACAGTCAAAGCGCACGGTAAGGATGAGCGGCTTTCCAAGGCTACCCTTGCATCCCTCCCCCTCGGCCCATCCTTGGCCACTTTCGCTGGCCGCGCCCCGCTCGAAAGGTGCCGACATGGCCTTCCGAGGCCCTCGCGTCCTTGCCGTGCATCCTGATTCCACCCGTTGACGGTAGTTCGTTCCAGCCAGGGCCTTGCCTTCGGGGCCTCTCGCCCCTTTGGCGGCACCTGGCGGGAGGCCCGTGGAGGGCGGCGGCAGCGAATCGGCGGTGGGTCCGCCGGCGGGTGCATCGAGCAGTGGCGAGGCGTCCTGGCTCGCCTACATGGCCCATCGAAGAATGTTCTGAGAGCCTTTTGTGGTATGTATGGGATGTTCTCAGAACACTCCTGGCTGAGACTGTCTTGTTTCAGTACATCGGGTTCATCTGTTCTCAGAACAGTGTTTTTGTTATCAGGGCATTTCTCTTTGTTCTAAAGACCATGTCGTGGTAGGCCTCTAGGAATACTGGAACGGTCGGTCCCTGCTCAAGTGTATCAGTGGAAGTTGACGTGCTGCGTCACCATTTTTGAGCCCGTGGTTTCTGGAGTCGGCCATGTGCGGCTGTACGTCAGAGGCTGAACAAAAAGGTACCCATACGGCTACCCTTGCCTCCTTTTCGCCTCTTTGGGCCTCCCGGGAGGCCCTCGTTGCGTTGCCACTGGTGGATTCGCCTCGAAATCCTGGCCATAACGCACCCCAAGAGAGGTCTGGGCAGTAGCGGTATAGGTACCTTGTGGTTTCCCCAGTGCGTCTTTCCAGCGCTCGGCCTTCGTTTGGTCAGGCTCGCGGGCCCTGCGCAGGTGTATCCAGCAGGTGGCCTCAGCATGTCCGGCATGTGAATGCGGGAAGGTCTGTTTGTCAGCTTCCTGGCAGTCACCCGTCTCCTCCTCTTCGTCGGGGTCCTTCTGTCGTGCCCCTTTCCTTTTACTCCCTCTCTCTCTCTCGGTGTCCGCGTCGCCTCATGCAAGTCCCACTGGGCGTCCAACCGCTGCGTGCCCCGTGTAGCTTCCACGTGCGACCAATGCGGCTTTTCACGACATGGCATACTGTTGCAAATGAGTCGGGTACGTCTCCGGGCATCTTTTCGCGACGCCTGGGAGAGAACGATGAAGAGCAGCACCCGCCCTCCAGACGAATGCGCGCGGCGCTACTGCGAGAGCCACATGTTGAAAAGTACCAGCGCTCCATTCGTGAAACTGTTTCCAACATTGGACACGAATGTGCGCGACGCTAGGGCGAGAGCCACATTTTGAACAGGACCCGACCTCCGTCGGCGAAGCTGTTGCAACTTGTTAGGCCGAATGTGCAAGGCGCTTGGGCGAGAGCCACATTTTGAAAGAGGACGCGCCTTGTATCTGTCAAGCTGTTTAAATTTTCTACGCTTCAGGATCTTCACTGATAAGGATGCCTTAGGCGAAACGCCTGGCACGCCCGACCGACACGTCTCGGGGTGCGACAGGGAGGAGTTGTTTATAAGGAGAAGGACTCGGGGCAGGGAAGAGCGGCCCCCACAAGCAGTGACAGTTGGTGGCGCCAGGCCCTCCTGCGTCCTAGGCGTCCTATTCGATCCCCTCCTCCGCTGACGTTTTGGCTCGAGTCTTCTTTCAGATCTGTCAGTCAACGCAGCTAAGCTCGGCGCCCAGCCCCGACATTGTGAAGCTTCCCAGCGCGGATACCCTCCGCTTGCGCCTCGGCGCTCTAGATCTCTCCCGTTCACCGTACAACCGCACAAGGAAATGTCCTCCTCCATGGCGGTCGCTCCCGCTTGCGATGAGACCGGTGTGGTGTTCGACACGCTTTTCGCCATGACGGTCTTTGTCCTCGGTTACTTGGCGTTCACGCCGAAGGCGCAGCGTGCGATGGTCTGTGTTCTCCAGAACGTCTGGGACCTCGTGCTCTCGCTGCTTCCTGTCGGCGTCTGCGCAAAGGTCCCGAGCCTGGAGCGCGTGGCAGCCCACCGCTCATCGAGCACCGGCGTGCGGGTGGTCCCCATGGCCCCCATCAACGTCGTCCACGCGTGAGTCACCCCTGCGGGCGTTACCGCACCTTCATAACGACCTCGGCGGGCGTAGAGCCTGCATTTTGGGCCATGCCCCGCTATTCTGTTTGCGCTCGTAGCCACGGGTTGGATGATTCCAGTGCCCATGTTTAAAATTAGGCCCTGGGGGGGCGGGATGGCGGCCGGTGGTTGCGAGGACGTGCCATGTTAGCGGCAGCTGGGTGATTGCCATGGCTGCCAAGGCATGATTCGGGAGAGGGAGGTTCCAAGTGGAGGGCGACGACGTGGAGTACACGAGTCCATTTACCAAGGAACTTGGTGCACGTGACGTGGCCGGCCTGGGCAAGGGCTGGACACCGATACAGTCAAAGCGCACGGTAAGGATGAGCGGCTTCCCAAGGCTACCCTTGCATCCCTCCCCTTCGGCCCATCCTGGGCCACTTTCGCTGGCCGCGCCCCGCTCGAAAGGTGCCGACATGGCCTTCCGAGGCCCTCGCGTCCTTACCGTGCATCCTGATTCTACCCGTTGACGATAATTCGTTCCAGCAAGGGCCTTGCCTTCGGGGCCTCTCGCCCCTTTGGCGGCAGCTGGCGGGAGGCCCGTGGAGGGCGGCGGCAGCGAATCGGCGGTGGGTCCGCCGGCGGGTGCATCGAGCAGTGGCGAGGCGTCCTGGCTAGCCTACATGGCCCATCAAAGAATGTTCTAAGAGCCTTTTGCGGTTTGTATGGGATGTTCTCAGAACACTCCTGGCTGAGGTTCTTTTGTTTTAGTACATCGGGTTTATTTCTCAGAGCAGTTTTTGTATTTTTATCATACTCTTGGGGTTCTAAAGACCACGTTGTGGTAGGCCTATGGGAATACCCGGACGGTCGGTCCCTGCTCAAGTGTATCAGCGGAAGTTGACGTGTTGCGTCACTATTTTCGAGCCTGTGGTTTCTGGAGTCGGCCATGTGAGGCTGCAGGTCAGAGGCGGAAAGCAAAAGTAAAGATACCGCTACCCTTTCCTCGTTTTCGCCTCTTTGGGCCTCCTGGGAGGCCCTCGTTGTCACAGTTGGATTCACCCCGAAATCCTGGTCATAACGTACCCCAGGAGAGATCTGGGCAGTAGCAGTATGGGTGCCTCGTGGTTTCCCCAGTGCGTCTTTCCAGCGCTCGGCATTCGTTTGGTCAGGCTCGCGGGCCCTGCGCAGGTGTATCCAGCAGGTGGCCTCAGCATGTCCGGCATGTGAATGCGGGAAGGTCTGTTTGTCAGCTTCCTGGTAGTCACCCGTCTCCTCCTCTTCGTCGGGGTCCTTCTGTCGTGTCCCTTTCACTCCCTCTCTCTCGGTGTCGGCGTCGCCTCATGCAAGTCCCATTTGGCGTTCAACCGCTGCGTTCCCCGTGTCGCTTCCACGTGCGTCCAATGCGGCTTTTCACGACATGACATATTGTTGCAAATGAGTCGGGTACGTCTCCGGGCATCTTTTCGCGACGCCTGGGAGAGAACGATAAAGAGCAGGAGGGTTGGACGCAGAGAAGAGAAGGGCGAAGATGGAGGAGACGATGATGGTGTACGAGGTAGGTGCGGATGAGTAGAAGGGCGCGCACGATGATGAGGACGAAGACGAGGAGGAGGAGGAGGAGGAGGAGGAACACGTCGAATCAATCAGCGACGACAAAGACGCTAACGAGGACGTAGAAAAAGGGTGAAACGACGACGACAACCACGACAACGACAGTGTCGGCGGCGGTGGCGACGACGGCGGCAGCGACGACGGCGACGAACAACTACGGACGGAGACGCCGCCGACGACGAAGCTGACGGCACCGACGGCGACGACGACGGATAATTCCAGACGGCGGCGACGACGGACGAACGTCAGCCGACGGACGACGGACGACGGACGATGGATGACGACGGCCAGCGACCCACTGATGGCGATGGGCGGCGACAACGGCTTCGACGACCGACGACGACGGCGACGGTGCGCGCGTCCGCGCCAGGCGTCGCGTGCGCGGTGGTCACGGTAGTCGCCACGGCCTCGGCGGCGTCTGCGCGCTCTTGCGCGGGATTCACCGGCTCCTCCTGTGCCCGGTACCAGCTTCGGCTGCGCGTAAGAGTGACCTTGCGCCGGAGTGACTTTTGGTGCGGGCCCACAGGCCACAGGGGTCCCCACTGCACCAGCCCGCGCGCTCGGATTTAGCGTCCCCACTGCCCCTTGAAGCCGCGCGCCAAAGGTTTGCCTAGATTCACTCTTGCGTGTAGCCGACGGCTGGAAGACGCCTACTCGTCTCAACATGTTGTTTTGCACGACTCCGGCTTTCTTTACAAAACGTGCGCCAGGCGCGGGGGAGGGGGTGCTCATTCATTGCCCAGCCCCATCACACGTTGCAGGGCTAGAACGCCTCTGCGATCCATTGGATCAAGCGGCCCTTACCTCCCAGTTGTGCAGGCTCTCCCAGGATGCATCCTCCAGTCTCCAGCTTCCGTCACGTGTTGAAAACCACTGCGGTGCCCGCTGAATGTGGGTTTCGTTGTTGGCACATGCTCCCTAAATTGTATGGCCGTCCTAGTCGCTGCCGGCCCACGCGTGTGCGGCCCCAGGCCGTTGCGCAGAACATTGCGAGAGGTCACACGACATTGTGGCTCACCTGTTGCGGTTGCGAAGGGAGTTCTTGACCATGGTCAATGGTTGATGGTCAGGTGGAGCGGGAAGAGGATGGTGGTGACGAGCAGGGTGGAGAGAGGAGTTTGAGAAGAAACGTGTGGAGGAGCAGGAGAGGACGATGATGATGTTGATGATGTTGCTGCTGCTGCTGATGATGATGATGCTGATGATGATGATGATAATGATGCTGCTGCTGATGATGATGAGGATGATGATGCCGAGGAGGAGGAGGAGGAGGAGGAGGAGGAGGAGGAGGAGAGGACGAGGAAGAGGATGCGGAGGAAGAGGTCGTAGCCATTTTAGCCCCAGGCTGCCCCCTTCGGGGTTCTCGGCCGTGGCCACAATGGGGGGTGCGTCAACGGTTCGTGGAGAAGCTCGTGACAAAGGCATCCGTCTTTCATTTCCTGGTCAGGAGACAAGTACCGAGAGGTCTTCGTCGGAAGGATTAAGGAGGACTGCCACGCCGGATTAGGCCTAAGCGGGATTCAGCGGGAACTATCCAGATTCAGTCAGATTAAGCTGGATCTAGCACCAGGGCAATGTCGGAATTTGACTTCCCAGGAGTTACATCTGAACATGCATGATTGTAGATGGTGGGACATTTAGTTCGGATTTCACTTCCTGGTCTGGGACTTGGCAAGTGGGGTTCGAGAACGTCTGCGTGCTTGCCCGTCTGCACGAGCATCTTCCAAGACAGCATCTGCACTTGGAAGGCGGAGGATGGCCAGGTAGGCAGCCAGACTCGCTTGGAAGAGGCGGAGGAGGACAGAGGAGAGAGGGGAGAGGAGAAGAAGGACAAGGACGGTGAGAAGGAGGAGGTGGAGGAGATGGGGGAGGAGGAGGAGGAGGAGGTGGAGGAGGAGGAGGGGGAGGAGGAGAAGGAGGAGGAGAAGGAGGGGGCGGAGGACGAGGAGACGGAGAAGGAGGAAGAGGACGAGGAGGAGGGGGAGGAGGAGGAGGAGGAGGACGAGGAGGAGAGGAGGAGGAGGAGGAGGAGGAGGGGGAGGAGGAGGAGGAGGAGGAGGAGGAGGAGGACGGGGGAGGACGAGGAGGGAGCGGGTGAGGAGGGGGAGGGAGGGAGGAAGGGGAGAGGAGCCAGGAAAGACCACGACGAGAGCCGCTACGATGGGCGGCGGCGGCGGCCCGAGGCCCGGGCCGAGGGGCGGCTCGTGTCGGACAGCGGTTACGCGTTCGGCGCGCTGCTCTGTGGCGTTTCGGACGGGAAGGGCGGGTGGCCTCCTCCTTCTCCTCTCTTTCCAGGGCGAGGGGAGGAGGAGGAGGATGAGGAGGAGAAGGACGATTAACAGGAGGAATTTGAGGAGGAGGAGGCGGAACACGAGGAGGAGGAGGAGGAGGAGCGGAGAAGGAGAAGGAGGAGGAGGAGGAGGAGGAGGAGGAGTTGGAGGAGGAGGAGAGGGAGGATTGGGGTAAGCGGAGGGCGAGAGGATGAGAGTGAGAGAGAAGGAGAAGCTGCAGGCGGAGGCGGAGGGGGGGAGAGTTTGGTGGGGGGGTTGGGGACGAGCGGGCAGCTCTTGAACAATGCGGGCCATGCTGGGAAGGGCCGCGATTGGGAGAACGGGGGCAAGGAGAGGTATGCCGCTCCCGCTTCCGGGCTGAAACCCAGTGCGACCCGCTTTGTAAACCGTTTAGTCATTCGCCCTGCAGGCCGGCCACGATCGCCTATACAGGTGCCAACATCGCTCGGCACTAACTGGCACACAGTTCGCCACGTTCTAAGCAACAGCGGACGCTGTAGACTCGCCAAGGGGTGTCAATGATGCGGGGAGTGCGTCGCGACGCCGTCGCGCTCCGCAACGCCTGGGCCGTCGATTCTTGCCTTTTTCCTCCTCGCCCTTTTCCCGATTCTCGTCCGCCGCCCCCCTTCCCCTTCTCCCCCTGACAATGCGCGTGCGCGTGCTCCATTTTCTCTCGAGCATTGCTGCATTTGCGCAGGACTTCATCAGTGGAGACGCAGACTCTTCCGTTTCAGCCAAGGCGCGATCCCTCATTGAAAGAATGGTTCCCGCTGCATCTTGGCATCCCGTCGTATTTCCCGTCGGCATGCGTCGTTCAGAACGGCGCAATGGCTCGGCCCATATCTTTCTGGATCCAATGCCTTCCTCTTCGTTGCTGGCCCCCTCTTTTCCGATGCAACAGCCCCCCTCTCTGTCAAATCCTTGACAACACAGGCCTGCTCGCGACATCGATCGATTCGATCCCGTGCGCGTTCCTACTGGCGATGATTCTCCTCCCTGGTTGGGGCTCGATCTGACCGGCTCGTGTTATGCAGGCGGGACGGTTTGCGAACAGAAAGGGTCTTTCGGCAATTATGGGAAGAGCAGGAGGAGAAGGAATAGGAGGGGGAGTCGGGAGAGTCCTCCCCTTATTATCCTCTCCCCAGGCGCTGATACGGTTTAAGCGTCAACTCGTGACTCGTATCGCGTCATGCTATACTTCTCGAGCCCGCGGCGGGCCGAGTGTCGAGTGGATTGACTGGATGATCTCCCCACCCTCGTGCCAAAAGGCACGCTGGAAAATACAAGCACACAAGTTGAACAGGAGGGTAAGTCGGGGGAACCGCGAGGAGGATACGAAGGGTTTCCGCGACCTGGTCCAGCCGGCCGCGCTGTGTGTCTGCTGCTGTCGGTCTGTCCAGTTCGGCCTGTTGCCGTGTGGCTGTGCCCTCCCGCAGTCAAGATGTTGAAGCATAGGCCACTCTGGACTCGGGAGGCGCCCTGGTTTTCGGGCTGCTCCTGAGATTTATGGTCCGGGGACCTCCATAGGAGCTCTTCGCTCATCATGCTGTTCTCTATGTGGTTATGCGATGACTGTTGGCAATGCTGTTTTCGTTTCGTCGGTTTCGGTCTCGGTGTTGTTTCGCTTGGATTTCGGCTTTCGCTGGCGCCTTGCACGTGTGTGGGCCCACCAGGCTGGCTCTCCCAGCGTCCACGCCTGCTCTCTTCTCGCCCCTGGGAGGTGTTGTGCGCGGCACTGGACTACGTCTTCAAGCAGATGACGGGGGAGATGAAGATGTCACCGGCCCTGTCCCTCCTCTCCGTCGTCGTCACTCCTCGCTGTCCAATCTCCCTTCTCCTCCTCCTCCTCCTCCTCCTCCTCCTCTTCCTCATCCTCCTTCTGCACCTCCTCCTCCCCCTCCTCCTCCTCCTCCTCCTCCTCCTCGTCCTCCTCCTCCTCCTCTCGACGTAGGGTGAGTGGAGACAACGTCAGCTCAAAATCGGCCCCCTGACCACTCCCGGGATCCAAACGCAGCAGTTGTCCGAGCTGCGTTCAGCCGTGGCGACGTGGGGGCCCCCCGAAGGCCAACTACCCTTGCCTCAACTCGCCCTCCTCTGATCCTCACTCCTCCATGTCCTCCACCTCCTCTTCTCCCCCCTCCCTCCTCTGCGTCGTCGTCGGTGGGGAGGACCGCCATGCGGCTCGAGGCTCGAGGTTCGAGCCTCGTTGCTCTGGGGCGCGCTCGGCCGGGCCCCGCGGGGGCCTCTATATGGACCTGGAGGCCGGCGACCTCAGGGAGGAGGGGTCGAGATCTCACCTCCCGGATGCCGTGAAGAGGGATACATATTCCATAGCCGCCGCAGTTGCGGATGAAAGTGAGAGAGATTGGAATCAAGGGAGGAAAATCCACCGGGACCCGACACACTGGCGTTTACTAAACGGCCCTGGGCGTTTTCGAAACAGCCGTGCCCTGTTCGATTCCTTCTTTCGGCGCGTTTGCTAAACGACTTCGTGTGTCGGGGTGGTTATTATGAGGGTAGGTCAGCTCCTACCCTCATAATGCTGAGGCCATGAGGGCAGGTCAGCTCCTCCAAGAACGGAGGGGGGGCCCACTGAGGAGGTCCAGAGAGCAGCGGAAGCGGGCCAGCCGAGAGGCAAAGATCGGGGCCCCCACCCCCGGACATCATCGATCCTCCGCAAGCGCGAGCCAGGGACATCGAGGCTGCCCGACCATCAAGCCCAGAAAAATGTGCAAGCTGCAATGATACTTTCCGTCCCTTTGAACCGTGAGGCCAGAGCACCACGATAGAGTTAACATACAGCCCGTTCGCAGTCTGCCTGGCTCGGAAGGAGCCCATCGCCAGCGCCGATCTCTCACACATCACACAACGATCCCGCCGCAAGCGCCGGATTGTCGAAAGAGCCATGTGGGTGGGCCGCGGGTTGGTCGCTGATTGGGTCATGGTTGGGTTGCGGGCATATTGCGGGCGGGTCGCGGGTTGGTCGCGGGTCGTGGGCGTCACGCGGGCGAGGACGACTACAACACCAAACACACAACAAGCAATAATAATCCCCACGGCGCAGGCTCATTTCAGGCACGCACCCAGGGCTGGTGTCTGACCGTTCAGCCCCCTCCCTCTGAGGCATCCACTCAATTTTCTCTTTCTCTTTCTCTCTCTCTCTCTCTCTCTCTTTTTTTTTCTCTCTCTCTCTCTCTCTCTCCCTCACCCTCTCCCGCTCTTTTTCCAGATCGTATTTAGCAGAAATGAGCCAGTGCGGACCCCACACGTTGTGTTTCTAGCAATGCATTGTTGTGCAGTCTATGTCGTGACTGTTTAGGTGGTACATGTTACACCGTGTGTTATACGTGGTACTTCAATCTGGCACAATGTATGTGGAGCAGTCCATGTGGAGCAATCGACGTTATGCAAATTACGTTGTGCAACCCATGTGGTGCAAGCGATGTGCCACGATATACCTATATACATGTATACGTCTATGTACGTATATAAACATATATAAACATATACATATATACATATATGTGTATCTAAATGTGTGTACATGTGTATGTATATGGTGCAATCGATGAGGGGAAGTTACTTTCTGTTCGCAGTGAGTTGTGAACTCCACTGCTCGCGCAATCACCCCACCCACCCCCCCGCAACTTGGCTTGCAAGACCCATGCGGCGACGATTGCGATGAGTGCTTGGTCTTGGCTAGTGCATCTTTGTGGCCGCGCTGGCCCGCGAATGCTCGCGCGCGCAGTGGCCACCTAGTCTGGCGTGACCGACGCGGCCGCGGTGGCGCTGACCGCTGGGCACTTCCCAGCGGGCACTTCACAGCGAGTGCGCGACAATGGCGGGTTCGGTGTCATCTCAACGTCGGCAACGGTAGACACGACGATGAGTAACGGTGTTGGTGGTGATGATGACGGCGGCGGCGAGCGGCCAGTGACGGTACCGATGCTGATCACGCCGCCGATGACGGTGTGTTCGCGTCGGTGGTGAAGGTTTTGGAAAAAGTTCGACGTGCGCGCGCTGCCGACGCGCGAGAGTGGCCCGCGTGGTATTATTTGATACGGATCGCGCCCCCCCCCCCAGCATGCGAGCAAGGGCGTTCGAATGATTCCGGCATGCGGCGCGGGAGGCCCGTTTGGCAGAATCCCACGCATTTTTTTTGTTGATTGATCGCGGCACGCGCGGGCGACAACGCGCGCGTGTGCATGTCGTTCCGCTTATGTCTAAAAATAGGATTCTTGCGACAGCACGCGACACGCGCGCGCGATGCCCGTTTGGTAGAATGTTGAGAATATGTTGTGGCATTTATGGTTTTCTCAAGAATACGCAGGAGCGCGAGCGCAGGCTTTTTTGAAAAGTGAGATTGCGAAAACATGTTTTTGTTGTACGGTTTCGGGACATTCGGTTTTGACATCCTTACGACACCGAAAGGTTTTTTACTGATTGCAGCATGCGCGCGCAGCGGCGCGCGCGTGTGCAATTCGTTGCCTTTGTTGTAGGGGATTTGTTGCAGACTGTTGCTTTGTAATACACGGGTATGCGCGCGTAGATTTCTTCCAGACGCAAAGGGGTACGGATAATCCAGAGGGGGGTATAATTTAATTCTTTGTAATAAGGAGAATTTGACGTGGTGCAATCCACACTGCGCAATCCATGTGGTGCAATTTGTGTAGTGCACTCACTCTACGTGATGCACTTCACCCTTCCCGCTTTCTGAAGTTGCCAAGTCCATTGTTTGCGCAATCGTTCCACCCACCCGCCCAGACTTTGGTTTGCAAAAGCCATGCAGCGGCGATTGCGATGATTACTCGACGCTGGCTGACTGGCGCATCGCCGCGACGGCCGCGCTAGCGCAGCGCGCAGGCTCGCGCGCAGGGCGGCCAGCTAGCCTGGCGCGACCGACGCGGCCGCGGCGGCGATGACCGCTTCGGAAGTCCCAGCGCGTCTCGCAGGCCGCGCTGGCGCGCGGGCGTTTCAGCGCAAATCGGTGACTTGGGCGGGCGTGCTATAATGGTGACGTCGACAATGGTAAACATGATGATGATGATGATAGTGGCGGTGATGATGACGATGATGGCGTTGACGATGGCAAAAGCAACGACGGCGCCGATGCTGATCATGGCAGTGACGATGACGATGTCTTCGCGTCGGTGATGAAGCTTTTGGAAGGAATTCGGAATGCGAGCGCGTCCGACGGGCGCGAGGTGCTCACTTGGTACTATTGAAAGGGATCGCGCCCCCCCCCCAGCGCGTGCGCAAGGGCGTTCGAACACGTTCGGCCTGCCCGCGCGAGAGCGCGAGAGGTCCGCTTGGTAGCAGCGGATGGGTTTGTTGAGAATCGCACATGGTTTTTCACGGATTCACAAGAACGCGTGCACAGGATTTTTCGGAACAGCGATTTTGCAAACCGTTTTTTGAACGTTTCGGGGACAATGGACAGTCAATATTGAACCTTCACTTCGGTCTCCCTGGAAGCCCGACCCCGTCCTAAGGACCGCTTTGTTCCTCCCAGGGTTTTTGTTAAGACCCTGATGGCGGGAACGGGCATCCAGAGACCGAGGACTACTGAACACAATACCGTCCCGAGTTTTCTGCGTCGCCGGGACTTGCGAGTCCTCTCCCCCCCCCCTCCTTCCCCTCCTCCTCCTCCTCCTCCTCCTCCTCCTCCTCCTCCTCCTCCTCCTCCTCCTCCTCCTCCTCCTCCTCCTCCTCCCCCTTCCCCTCTGGTGGACGCGATGGGTTACATGGCGCTGCCGGCCTTCGCCATCCTCCTGCTGCCGGGGGTGTTGTGGCAGCACCAGGTCGCCGTCGTTCTCGTCGTTATCGTCGTCGTCGCCGCCGCCGTGTTGTCGTGGTCGCCGTCGTATTTCTGGACCCCGTCCTCCTGCTACGTTCGACATAGAAGGAAAATCGTAACCATCTCCTTCTGGAGGTTCGCGCGGAGTTCTTGGATCGCCGTTGGGCCCCCCTGGCGGCACCCCCGGCGCCGACTGGCGTGCTCCGCTCAGACCTCCGACAGGTCCTGTCCATGCAGTTTTGCCTTCCTCTGTTCTTCTTTCCCTCGTCCTCCGTGTCCCCGTCCTCGTCCTCGCCTCCCGTCTTCCTTCCCCTCGCGGCGAGAGCGAGAGCGACGCGTGCGAGGGTAAGGATGACGAGGTTACGATTCCCTCCGCAGCAGGAATCCAAGGTTGGCAGGGAAGGTGGTCCAGATAGCCACACAGGACGATGCAGAGATGTCGGGATGGGGGACGAGAATCAGTGGCACGCGTGCTTTGCCTCGTGCACGAGAAAGCGGCGAGGGACAGAAGGATCAGGTCGAGGAGGAGGAGGAAAATATCAAGAGCCCAGCCTAGAGCCTTCAGTGGCCGTCATCGGGAGACAGGGTGTTGGGGCGTCCGGGGGGGGGGAGGGACGATCAAAGGAGCGATAGCGAAATCAAAGGGCTCCGAACTCTGGCTCGCATGTGGCACAAGGTAAATCACGGGTGCGATGTCTGGCAGCACGGCGTGCTCGCTTCGGGCAAGGTTCGCTGCCAGTCTCGCCGCGGGCCGTGCCCAGATTCGTCGGCGGGCGTCGGCTGCCCCGGCGGCGACCGCGGTCAGTTACGGACACCATCGTGAAGCAGTGGCGCCTCGTCCTAACTTGTCAATGGGCCCACCAGGGAATGTTCCAGGATCCTTTTGTGGTTTGCTCGAAATGGTCTCAGAACGGTTCTGGCCGAGAGCGTGCCGTTTCACCACGCAGGGCCTTTGTTCTAAGAACATCGCTTCTGCTCTTCGAACATCGCCTTGTCTTAAACACATGTCGTGCTGGCCCCTTCTGGGCTTGCCGGGGCTTCTTCGCGCGCGTGGGCCCGCGGAAGGTCGGCGGGACGCAAGCGGAGTTAGAAATGGCCTCGCCCAAGTTCATCAGACCTTAGCGGCAGCGCCAAACTAGAGACTGCTTTTTTGTTAGGGTCGGGCGATGACCCGGGTTATCGGGCTTGCCCCCCCCCCCCCCCAGGATAACCTAACTTTGCCGGTTGTGCAGGGTCCGCGGGAGGGGGGGCGCGGGCATATGCAGGGCTGTCCACAGCCCAAAGGTTAGGTTATCGGCCGGCCCCCTTCTTCCTCCCCCCCCCCGGATTACCCGGGTTGTCGCCGATTCAATATAAAAAAACGGTTTCCTAGCTGGCCGTTGCGAGCGCAAGCACGTGCGGGCTAGCGTAGCCGCAGAGATGTACCAGCCAGCACTGAGCACTCATCGTAATCGCAGCCGCATGGGTGTTGCAGACCAAGTTGCGGGCTGGTGAGTGGGAAGGTTGTGCGAGCAGTGGAGTTGACAGTTTCAAGTTCGGCAGGGTGCATTGCATCGCGTAGACTGCACCACATGTATACCAACCCATGCATTGCACCATTTAGGTTGCACCACATCGACTGCGCCCCACAAGTTGTGCACGTCAGATATTGCTAGACAAATCATCGCATGTTTGGGGGGCCGGGGGAGCTGGATCCCTGCATCCTGCTCCCCGGAATGGAACGCGATCTCTGTCGGAAAGGGTGTTTCCAACACAACTCATCACACGTTTGGGCGGCGAGAAAGCCTGATCCGTGGAATGAAATCCCTGTCGGAACGCGCGCGCGCGCCCCTTTTCAATCCGCGTGACCCACCGTTTTGTGTCGGAAGGGGGGAGGGGCGCGCCCCCCCCCGTCCGACAGGAATCGCGGTCCGAGCCCCCCCCCATTCCGACAAAAATTGTGCGTCACGTGGATCGAAAGTGGCGCGCGCGTTCCGATAGGGATCGCGTTCCATTCTGGGGATCAGAAACCAGGGAGCATGCTGTTCTCGCCTCGTATTGGAACCACCCGTTCCGGCAGGGATCGCGTTCCATCCTTGGGATCAGGCCCTTCTCTGACCCCCAAACATGCGATGATTCATTCGTCTAGCAGTCTAGAAGGTGCGCACTTTTTGGGGCGCAGTCGACGTAGTGCAACTGCATGGTACAATGCATGGGTTGGTATCTATGAGGTTCTGCTTACGCGGTGCAATCGATGTGGTGCAAAACATGTGGTGTGCAATCTACGTGGTAAAATCACTCTGGTGCAATCTATGTGGTGCGATCTGTGCGTTTTTTGGATGGCGTGCGCGCCTACCCTTCGAATAACGTTATATTGCATGACAATGACCCGCAACATTACACGACGACAACAACACCAACAACAACAACAGCGCTAACAACACCAACAACACAAACACCAACACCAACACACAACGTCAACACCAGCAACAGACG
Source organism: Prorocentrum cordatum (assembly GCA_963575745.1). Classification (NCBI taxonomy): domain Eukaryota; class Dinophyceae; order Prorocentrales; family Prorocentraceae; genus Prorocentrum; species Prorocentrum cordatum. Next base: position 1,901,810 of record CAUYUJ010001113.1, on the reverse strand, counting down.
ACAACAACAACAACCAACGACCGACAACAAGCATAGCCAACAACACCAACAGCACCACCGACAACAACACGACCACCAGCAACAGCTTCAACAACAACACCTACAACAACAACACCTACAACAACAACCACCGCAACACCACCACCACCAACAACAAGATCTAAAACTACAGCTGCAACGACAACTACAATCGCAACAGCAACACGACACCCCACCATTCCTCAAGACGCGCCCAGGATGGCCCCCATTATGCCCCAATAAGCCGCCCCATCTTCCGCGTCCGCGTCTCCAGGAGGTCCACCCCTCTATCCCGCCTTCCCCTCCACCGTCTTGGAGCCCTCAAGACAGCTCCAGCAGGGCTCCAAGCGGTCTCCAGGTCACCCAGGCCCCAAAGAGGCCCCCAAAGAGGCCCCCCGAGGCGAGGCGGTTCACATGCGTCCAACGCATAAGCAGGATTTGTTTACATATTTATTTGTGATTGCTGTTTCATAGCGGCATCGCGGTTTGCTCCTGCAATGCACACTTCTTGAACGGAAAAACCGGTGCATGTGAATAGAAATTGGCTGTGCAATTCTGGGGCTTTCAAGGAATGTTTCTGCACATGTTTTTGTTCGTGGAAGCCTGTGCGCGTTTCAATACAAGCTCGCCTTGCGAGGGCGAAGTCATGCATATCGTTGCGAAAACGAACAGGTGGCCTTTGGGCCCGCGTGGGCCGTCTTGCTGCCATCTTGGGCATATTGGGTCGATCTTTGGGCGACCTGGGGCCCTCGTGGACATGCTCCGGGGCGTTCGGGGCCCGGGGTGACCCCGAGAGGGCACCAAGATGGTACATAGAGGCCCCGACATACAAGACACATTTAACACCAGACGCTCTCCAAGAAGGAGGCGGGTTGCCTTAAAGTTGTGTTAGCTGTCGGGCCCTCTTGGACGCATCTTAGGGCCCTGGGGCTCCGCAGGACCCCAAGAGGGCCCAGGAGGGCCCCAAGAGGGCCCCAAGATGGCCCTGAGAGGGCCCGACATGTAACGCACATTTTAACACCAGACGCCCTCCAACCAGGAGGCGGCGTGTGTTAAACATGTGTTAACTGTCGGTCCCTCTTGGAGGCCCTCCTCTTAGGGCCTTCAGAGGGTTCCCGCAGTGCCCGAGTAGGGCCTGGGACGGCCCCAGGAGTGCCCCAAGATGGCCCCAAAAGGTACCAACAGCCACCACACAATTAACACAAGACGCTGTCCAATGAGAAGGCGGTAGTGTGTTAAGTGTGTGTGTGTGTGTGTGCCTGTGTGTGTGTGTGTTAAATTTCGGGCCCTCTTCGAGGCATCTCAGGGCCTTCAGGGGGCTCCCAGGAGTCCCCTTGGGGCCTGCTGGCCCCAAGGGGGTCCAGGAGGGCCCCAAGGGGGCCCCAAGGTGGCTCCAAGGGGGCCCGACATGAAGCACACACATTCAACACAAGGCAAGCAGCTCGACAAGCCGAGCCGTCGGAGGTCTGAGACGGCACACGCAGCAGCAGCAACGCCAGGCACCAGGGCAGCCAGGCAGCACCAGCAGCATCAACGCCAGCAGCAACAGCAACATCTGTAGCAGCATTCACGAGAGAGGCAGCATCGGAAGGATGATTCTCAAATTGACCAAGAGGCGTTTTGAAACGATCACAAGAGTTCCCTTGTCGCCGCAATATACCCACCCCTGCTAAGCAATGGCCCCGATATGATCCCAGAGCGACCCTGCGGCCCCAACATAGTACCGAGACGAACCCATCGCCTTCCGACTGAACAAAGGCTGCCGCGTGACCCCGAATGATTTCGAGGTGGCCCCAGGACGACCCCATGAGCCCGAGACGACTTCGATATTGCCCCAAGATGATCCTTGTTCACCCAAGTTGACCCCAAGATTGTGTCAATATGGCTCTAATGTGACTCCGATGCGTTTCTCACTGCTGCCATTGTTCTTGGCTTGGGCCGATAGGTCGGCTGGGGGTGCTGGCCCTCCGCCCTCTCGTCATCGTCTTATTCATTCCTCCTCTATCTCGTCCTCGTCGCCTTCGTCGTAGTCGTCGTCGTCGTCGCTGTCCGCCTGACCCACTTGGCCCCATACATCACTGAAGACATAATCCATAGCTCCTAAGATAGTGAGGATGCATCTGTTACCACTGGCCCACGAACGCGCGAGTTTTCTTTTTGATCCTGCTTCTGGTCTTCCTCCGCCCCTCCTCCCCTCCTCGCCCGTGCTATTGTACGCGTAGGCCCGTAGATTTGTAGTTCAGCGGCCATGCTGTCCTCTGTCTCGCGCTGTGGTGCAGCTTCATTGTGGTGACATGAAGTGGTGGACTTCGATGTGGTCGGTCGCTTTGCGGGAGGGGGAGCTGGCAAGCTGGCGCGCTGAGCCTCTCCCGCGGCGCCCCATCTTCCACCTCGGGCTCCTGCGCCCCCCCAGCGGAGGGCGTGTTCATGTCGGGACGGAAGGCTGGCTACACCCTTCTCGCCTCATGCTGATCTTCAGTGTTGATTTCTTGGGTCGGTGTGGGGCCGTAATTAGCTGCCCAGCAGCTGCGGCGGTTGGGAAAGCCTTTCCCCGTCGTCGTCTCTCCAACGGGACAGGGTAAAGCAGGACTGCCCCCGAAAGTCCCCAGCCAGGCCGAGAGGGCCCAGCGAAGCCGTGGTGAGCCCGTCATAGGTCGTCACCCCAGAGGTCTGGGACCCCTTCTCCGGCTTTTCATCCTGGGTCGTTTTTTGACGGATGGCCCCAGGCGGCGGAAAGCTGCCCAACTCCTTACGTTGTGAGGCGGAAAGTTGCCCAACTCCTCACGTTGTGCTTTTTTCATGGCGCGAGGGCGTCTGGTGGTGAGGTCCCGGGCTGCGCGCAGGCAGTCCCCCAGGTAGTCCTCACTGGCCTCAACGGGCAGCCCAAATAGTCCCGGGTGGTCTCCGCGAGCGCCCCATGGGGCGCCGCCCGAGGCGGCGCCCCTGGGTGTCGAGACCGCCCCGGGGCTATTCGGGGCGCCTGTTGAGGCCAGCCCGGGTGATTTAGAGGACCTGTTGAGGCCAGGCGGGACCGCCCGGGGGGGCCCGCTGCGTGCAGCCCGAGTCCTCACCGCCCTCTCCTCGCGCCCCATCCCTCCGCCCTCCCAGGAAGGGGGCTCTTCGGGGCGGCAGGGCCGCGGGCACGCCAGCAGGTGCCAGACGCATGGGCGGCGCAGCTGGCGGGCACTTCCCTCGGGCGCCGGGCTCGGATTACGCGAGGGGTCGACGTCGCCGCCGCCGTCGTTCTTGTCGTCGTCATGCTGTTGATTTTCCATCCTCCCCGCGTCGGGAAAGAAAGCAGGGCAAGCACCACACGCATGGACAACCAAGCACAGCGACACAGAACGACAACTCCACAGAGCCCACGCACTCAGTTTCAGCCCCCTCAGCCTTACAGTAGCATGGCAGGAACGCGACCTACCCCACGCCGCCGACACTATCAGCAGGGACCTGTTCCACTATCTGCAGGGACCTGTTCCCGACGCCTGATCGAGGAGGAGCACCCATGGCTGGCAACCGCCACCGACACTGCGCAGCGGTTACCGGCACCAACCCGCATCATGATCGCCGACGGTAGCATCCAGACAACTAGCAACGATATCGATGATACTGGGCGCCCAGATGATAGCCGGCATGCGCACCACGACGACAGCAAAGGCATGGCTCACCTCGGGGACGGTGGCCTACACTACGCGGCCAAGCAGGTCATGGACGCTGCCAACACCATGAGCACTGGTCCCAACCCGACTCCACCTCAACAGCCGCCAGGCGACGCTACCAGCCTGAGAGGAGAAGAGCCACCATGGGAGCCGTGGCCACCCTTTGCACACGTTTGCCAGCCCGAACAGCCGACTACCCTGGTGAATCACATAACTCCCCCCAGATCACCAACAACTGCTGAGGCAAACGCCTCGAGACGGGACCGGCCGAGCGGCGGCCCAGCGGTGTGTCACCCACCTCACACGTGTGTTGACCAGTTCTGTTCCTACTGACAGCAGAGACCACCCGCGGCCAGCTCTCTTCCTTCCCACATCCATATCCCAGTTCTACTCTCCTACCAAGTCGCTGCACTCACTGGGCACTTCAACCTGCGTGCCCAGCAGCAGCAGCAACAGCTGGCCCGCACCGAAGTTACCCACTTTCCGCCTGCATCACCGCACCACTCCATTACGGCCACGCACCACATCTCTACGAGCCTCCCAGTGGACATAACGCAGCACAGCACTCATGCTACAACATGCCATGCTGCGCAGTGTTTCCACGGGACTACAGGGCCTCAAAGCCCGCTGTGTTTTCCTCACCCACGCCTGCTGCTCAACCGACTGTCCGCGAGATTTTCATGGAAGGGCCCCACCCGTCCTTCTTAGAGCACTCCTGGCCCACCTTCTTGAATAGGGGAACGAAGAACGACATTAGCAACAAAAACTCGGAAGTCCGCGCGGATTTTCCGATGCTGGACCCCACTCCAGGGCGCGCGGAGCGCGCCAGGGGCGGTGCCGGAGGCGCCGCCATGGGGGTCCAGCTCGGATCCAAGAAATCCGCGCGGACATCCGAGTTGTTATGTTTATGTCGTTCTTCGTTCCCCTCTTGAAGCCCCCGCTGGCCCCACCTACCCCCCCCTAATCTCAACCTGCCCACTCTTGTGGCGCAGCGGCGGGTGGGAATCAGCTACTATACTTAAGTCGGGCCTGTCCCTCTACAGGAGGAATACTCAAAATTGTCAAACAATAGTCGGGGGACGATTTTTGTTACTACGTCGGATCATTTGGGGGTATTTATTGATTTCTGTTGTTTTAAATTCTTCGTCCAAAATACGCCTGTTGGGGGACATGCCTGACCTAATACTATGGGGTGGGATGGGGGGGGGGAATACTGCCCGCTGGGCACCTGGTGCGAAGGCCTGGGCGCCTACGGCCCGCAGCACAGCGCACCCCGCGGCCTCAGAGATCCGACCGCCGTCTTCTCGCCTCGCTCCCCACCTCGTTTTTGAAGGGGAAACCGGTCCCTACCGAACCCTGGGTTTTCTAACCCTACCTTTAAGTCGGGGATGTCCCTCTACAGGGGGAATATTCAAAAATAGTTAAAAATAGTCTGGGGACGATTTTGTTTAGTATGTTTGAGCATGTTTCAACATTTTTGGAGTCTGTTTCATTGTTTCGTCCAAAACCCGCCTGTAGGAGGACATGCCCGACCTAACCCTACCTTGGTCGTATCTGTCGATACGAGCAAGGCGGGCACCAAGCAACGGACACCATTCCCCGACACCTTCAGTTGTCTGGACATTGGACACCAGCCGCCAGACGGCACCACCGAGATGGTCACCGGCCCCAGCGCCCGCACCAGCACCCGCACCGGCGCCAGCACTGGCCCTGGCGCAGTCACCAGCGCCATGCGCACCAGCGCAAGCCTCGTTCCGGCGCGGCGCCCGCACAACGGATTTGCGGAACCAGCAAATTGCAACCACCATTGGCACCAGCTCAGGCGTCATGCGCAGCACCGGCACCGGCCGGCAGCACCGACAGCACCGGCAGCACCAGCAGCACCAGCATTCGCGCGCGAGCACCAGCACCAGCATGCACCGCTACCTCGCCAGCACCGCCACTGGCGCCAGCACCGGCACTGACCCGACACCGCCACCCGCACCCGCAAGAGTCGCTCCTGCTTCTTGCTTGTCTGCCCCTGCCGCCCACTGCAGCCCTGAGGCTGGTCCTGCGCCTGTCTGTCTGCCCCTGCCACCCACCCCAGACACCCCAAGCCAGGATGTTAATACGCAGAGGTCCCGACCCTTTGACCCAGGGCCGATTCCCCCCCAGATCCATGTTCGATGACCCCGCTGGGAGATCCGACGCGCGAACGATTAAGATGTCGTAGAATAGATTCGGCCGAAGCCCTGGGCCCCTGTTTCTGCGGCACTCTTCGAGCTGAGGGCCCTGGGCCCCGAAACGAAGCGAGTTGTGGAAAATCGCGTCGCCAGGATCTCAGGGCGGAGGCAGAAATCGAGACGCAACGCCTGGTTTGAACAGCCACTTTCACGGAGATCTCGGCGCTCGTGCCGCCCATTTGGATGACTGCGGTGGTTGCTAAGGGGATAGCGTTGTTATGAGTGGATGCGAAGGTGGGTTGTACCAGGCCTTACCTTTTTTTCTCATGGGAGAATATCCTGGGAAGCTTGTCCAAGTGGGGTTGTCCAGAAGGGTTGTCCGGATCCCCGCTGGGTTGTCCAAAGGGTTGTGCGGATAGGTCGTTTCTGCCGTCATTATTAGCACGGTTTGTCTGGGTTGTCCAGGGAGGTGTCCAGGGATTTGTGTTTATTGGATTCTGCTCCCATGAACATCTTAGCTCATGCATGTGTTGCAGCTGTATGTCCTCTGCTGCTTGAAAGTGTCAGGGAACTCCGCCAAGCGGGCTCTACCCACTGGGCCCAGATCTATGCCCCTCTTCAGCCGCTCGGGGCATTTGCAAGCCACTCGTGAGCTGGGCCAGGCCAGCTGTAACTGTTCATCTCATCCAATTTTACCCCCCGATCCCATAAGCACCCCCCGCGGTCACCCAAGCAGAGGCCAAACACGAACAACTCACTCCGCCTTGGCGGTGGAGGGTGGAACTTCTTCCTCGAGACCAGCTTTTTCCGTCCCGAGCTGCTTCTCTTGAGGCCCCCCCCCGAGGCCGAAGACAGCCGAGACCTTCCGCAGGAGAGGCCGCCGCGCCAGCGCTCGGACAACGCTCGTCCCGCCCCGGGTGCCGGCACCCCCGCCCGGGCTCGCCGCCAGCCGGCACGCCCCGCGGAGCCCCACGCTCGGGAGGCCCCGGGAGCCGCCCGCGGCCGTCTCCCCCCCGCGTCTCCTCCCGCCTCCTCGCTGCCTCCTTGCCTGCCTTCGCCTACCTGAGCGCGGGGTCTGCACGAGGCGTCCGGTCGGACGAAGAGTGCAGCATGAGGAGGAGGAAGAGGAGGAGGAGGAGGAGGAGGAGGGCTTGTGACGTCTTTCTCTTCTCACCTTTCCCTTATTTACAGTCTCTCACCTTCTCCATAATTAGCCCCCCCGCCCCTCCGGGGTAACCCGTAGGGCGGGGACAGGAAAGGGGGCCGCGTCGCACGACTCTTCGGCCGAGAGAGAGGGAGAGAGAGAGAGAGAGAGAGAGATGGCTTGTGTAGCCCTGTCAGCGCTGGAAACCGCATCTCGGTTCCGAGGCGCCGCTGGTGAAAAAGTCGAGTGCTGCCAGGAGTGCCTCTAGCCCAGGGTGCCCCCAGGACTTCGCGGGATGCGCCCACGGCCTGTAGAGCACTCCTCACGAGGCCCAGGGGGCCCCAGGGGCTCCAAAAGGGAGCGAAGAGGTGGGGCCACATTGGGCCAGGGACACCTCGAGCAACCCCCGATCAAAAAACAGAGTGCCACCCCTGCGGCGCATCCCCTGAGCAGCCCCCCTCGGTCATCCACGAGGTTTTGCTCGTCTCTAGATTCGGGCGAGTTCACGTGCACGGCATTTCTCCTCTCCCCCTCTCCCGTTTTGCCGCTGCCTCAGGGGGCGCTGGGCCGAAGAAGGCGTGCAAGCGAGTCCCGACTGGCGTGACGGTCACATTTCCTGTCGGGCCTCGCCTCGCTGGCAGCCGCTGGTTTCGCCCGAGGCTAGTTTCGCCTGGCTGGTTTCGACCGGCTGGTTTCGCCCGGCGCTGGTTTCGCCCGGGCTGGTTTCGCCCGACGTTGGTTTCGCCCGGTTGCTTTCGCCCGGCTGCTTTCGCCCATGCAGCTGTTTTCGCCTGGCTGCTGGAGGAGGTGCATGAGGAGGAAGGAGGAAGGTGGAGGAGGAGGAGGAGGAGGAGGAGGAGGAGGAGGAGGAGGAGGATAATGACGAGGATGATGTGGGGAGGAGGAGGAGGAGGAGGAGGAGGAGGAGGAGGAGGAGGAGGAGGAGGAGGAGAAGGAGGCGAAGGAGGGGGGGGCAGGAGGTGGTGGAGGTGGAGGTGGTGGAGGAGGTGGCTGAGGGAGGGCAGGACGGAGGAGGGAGGGAAGAGGGTTAGGGCTTCCGGACCCGACCCCACCCGACCCGCCCGTTAGGGTCCGCCCGTCCCGACCCGACCCGACCCGCCCGTTAGGGTCCGCCCGACCCGACCTGACCCCACCGTTAGGGTTCTCGCGTGCTCTCTCGATTATGCAACACACTGTAATGTCCCGCCCGCCCGACCCGGCCTGCCCGTTAGGGTCGACCCGTCCCGACCCGACCCGCCCGTTAGGGTCCGCCCGACCCGACCCGACCCGACCGTTAGGGTTCTCGCGTGCTCTCTCGATTATGCACCACACTGTAATGTCCCGCCCGCCCGACCTGGCCCGCCCGTTAGTGTCCGCCCGGCCGTCCCGACCCGACCCGCCCGTTAGGGTTCGCCCGACCCGACCCGACTCGACCCGACTAGGGCTCTCGCGTGCTCTCTCGATTATGCACCACACTTTAATGTCCCGGCCGCCCGACCCGACCCGCCCGTTAGGGTCCGCCCGCCCGACCGACCCGTTAGGGTCCGCCCGACCCGACCCGACCCGACCGTTAGGGTTCTCGCGTGCTCTCTCGATCATGCACCCACTTTAATGTCCCGCCCGCCCGACCCGGCCCGTTAGGGTCCGCCCGACCCGACCCGCCGTGACCCGACCCGATTATGCACGTAATGTCCCGCCCCCGACCGGACCGCCCGTTAGGGTCCGCCCGCCCGTCCCGACCCGACCCGCCCCTTAGTGTCCGCCCGACCCGACCCGACCCGACCGTTAGGGTTCTCGCGTGCTCTCTCGATTATGCACCAGAGGAGGAGGACGAGGAAGAGGTGGCGGAGGACGACAACGAGGACAAGGGGGAGGGGAAGGACGAGGAGGAGGAGGAGGCGGAGGAGGAGGCGCACGAGCAGGAGGAGGAGGAGGAGGAGGAGGAGGAGGAGGAGGAGGACGACGAGGAGGGGGAGAAGGAGGAGAACGATGACGAGGAGGAGGAGGAGGAGGAGGGAGGAGGAGGAGGGCCAGGAGGAAGAGGCGGGGAGGAGGAGAGGAGAGGAGGAGGAGGAGAGGAGGAGGAGGAGGAGGAGCCAGGAGGGGGAGGAGGACGAGGACGAGGAGGAGGAAGAGGATGAGGAGAAGGACGACGGCGATGGCGATGGACGTGGCGAGACCAGCCCCGGCGAAACCAGCGGGGCGTAACCAGCGGGGCGAAACCAGCGCCGGCGAAACCAGCGTCGGGCGAAACCAGCGCCGGCGAATGCAGCGTCGGGCGAAACCAGCCCCTGCGAAAGCAGCCCCGGCGAAACCAGCCCGTGCCGCCTCGCCCACCCCCCTCCTGCTCCTCGTCCTCCTCCTCCTCCTCCTCCTCCTCCTCTTCCTCCTACTCATTGTTTTCCTCCTCCTCCTCCTCCTCCTCCTTCTCCTCCCGTTCCTCCTCCTCCTCCCCCTCCATGCAGGCAAACTTTAACAGCCTGCAAGAGCCCAGAGAAAAGCCGCGCTCCCAGCCCCGCCGAGGCGGCCCTCCGCCGGATGCTGGACGGACCTCGCCGTGCTCTCGAGAGGCGGCCCTCGCCTTCGGGGGGGGAGTCAGCGATGTCCCTCGTTGGCTTCGGGCCCAGTTGCCTCCTCGGTCGGTCCCTCCGCTCGCCGTGGGTCGGCCTCTGGCGGCCCTCGCTTTCGGCCCTTCGGGCCCTCGCTCGCCCCCCCGCGCGTTGCCCGTGTGCGCTCCGGGAGCTCGCGCTCGACCCTGGCCCGCGTCCAGGCGAAATCCTCGTCGGAGGGATCTCTCGTCGGCGGCGGCGGCGGCCGCGGCGACGGTAGCGACCCTGAGACCCGGCCTGGATGGCCGCAGTGGATGCTGACCAGAGGACGAGAGGGTACCGGTCTGCCGCTGCCCCTCCCTCGTTCACCCCTCTTTCGGGCCTCCGTGGCGGCCCTCTTCGCCACGGCTGGATTCGTTGTGACGTTTTGGTCAGATTGCACCCCAGGAGAGGTCCAGGGAGTAGCGGTCTCGGTACCTTCTGGCTTCCCCGGCGGAGAGGGTACGTGGTTCTGTCTAACTTGTTCGTGGTTTGCGAGTGTCGTAAGCGTCGGACAAAGGGTTGGGTTACTTCGGCAAGGGCTCCACCCGCTGAGCAGATCTCTGCCCCCCTTCAGCCGCTCGGGGCATGTGCAACCCACTCATAGGCTGAGTTAGGCCAGGTATCATGGACATGAGTATCACATTCGAAGCCCCCCCATCCCCTTAGCAGCCGCAGCTCCCCCGCGGCCATCCAAGTAGGCGCTGCAATTTCGGCATACCAGGTGTTTTCGCATGGTCTCCCTGGGACCACCAAAGATCCATCTGGCCCGAAAAGTGCCAGACTGATGGGGTCTAGGGCCCCTGTCGTTACTTCCTGCGATGTTGCTTTGGTTCGAATCGTCGAATCTCACGAGGCAGCGGCGGCGTCGGTGACGAGAACGACGACGTGGATGTCGCCCGACGACGACGGCGGAGGTGGCAGCAAAGTTGACGGCGGCTAGGACGACGAAGACAACGAGGGCGTCCTCGATTTCGAGAAAATTGCCGGCGTCGTTGTCTCGCGGGGGTGAGGAGGGGTTATAACGAGCGGCAATGCTGAAAGGAGTGAGGGGGAGGAGGTGAGGACGAGGATGAGGAGGAGGAGGAGGAGGAGGAGCAAGAGGAGGAGGAGGAGGCGGAGGAGGCGGAGGAGGCGGAGGAGGCGAAGGAGGCAGAGGAGGCAGAGGAGGAGGAGGAGGAGGAGGCGGAGGAGGAGGTGGAGGAGGAGGGGGAGGAGCACAGACTTCCGATGTCTTGAGCAACAGGAGGGGTTTGTTACGCCAGGCTCGGCGTCAGGGGGCCGCTTGCGCGGGCCGTGGGGCCATCCCAGAACGACCCGGGAGAACGACCGGTCCCATGGCAAAGAGGCTCAGGAGCCCGGTGCGGAATGGAACAGGGAACGACAGCAGGCGGTCTGAGAAGCCCCCCCCTTGCCTCCCCAGGATGGCACCTCCCTCTCTCTCCTCCCCCCCTTGCTCTAGGTCTCCTAGATCGGGTCGGAGTAGATGGGGTCGGAGGATCGCGCCGCATCGCCCATGCATCCCCGATGCGGCTCGATGTGCAGTCCGATTTGCTTCACGTCGACGATGCATCGCTGGCGCATCGCGGATGCATCGTTGATACATTGCCGATGCATCGCCGATGTATCGGCGATGCGGCGCGACCCTTCGACCCCATCTACTCCGACCCCATCTAGTAGGCCTCTAGCTGCGCGCCTCCCAACCTGGAGGTGTAGGTTGGGGTCACGTCAGCAGCGGCAGGTGGATGGGGCAACGGCGGAGGTAGAAACGGTCGGGAACTTTGGCTTGGCGTGTCGCTCCGCTGGTCCTGGCCCACCACGCGTCGGCGCGACACGCCAAGCGGCTGCCCATCTCCATCAACGTTCCGAGCTTTGCCCAGCCTCCCGCCCCGCGGAGCGGAGCGACACTCTATCAGCTCGCAGGGCATAGTGTGTCGCCCGCAGGAGTTGCCGCCGCGACTCGAGCACATGTTTCGAACCGTAGGCTCTTCGCCTCCCTGGCCGGCTGAGACCAGCACCCTTTCGATAAGCCGTGCGCCTGTTCAAACTGGCCGCTGCCGCCGCTCGCAGAGTTCGGGCGGCTCGAGCTGAGATCCTACCACGGCCGCGCTCGTTCCAGCGCGCGTCCGAGAGCCTTGCACATTCCGTCCCTGGACCTCCCTCGTCGTGATGTTTTGGTGGCGTGGACCCCCTGAGGTCTCGACCCCTTCCCCGGGGCCAGATTGTCATCCAACGTCGTTCCTTGACGATCGCTGTGTCCTGGAAGGGCCCCAAAGGGCCCGCAACTGCCAAAATCCATCCGCCCTGGTTTTGGTTATGACTCGAAGAGCATTCGGGTCTTGACGTCGCGTCTCGCTTTCATGTTTCAGAGACTTTGGCTGACTGTGTCGCGCCGCCAGTTCTGGCCAGCCACGCTTCGGCGCGACAGTCTATCCGTGCCTTTACTCCCCAAGCGTCAACTTCCCGGGCCCGTCCAAGCCTCTCGCCCCACGGACCAGAGCGACACGCTATCCGCCGGTGGAGCGCAGTGTCGCCGGGGCCGCCGAGGCGGCACGGCAAGCAAATGCCCCCGACCGCAGAGGCAGTGGCGTCGAAGCGTCGCATTCTCCTCCTCGGGGGAGTAGGGGGAGGGGGAGAAGGAGGAGGAGGAGGAGGAGGAAAGGAAGCATGATGAGGATGAAGATGAGGGTGAGGATGAGGATGAGGATGAATGAGGAGAAGGGGGATGAGGATGAGGATGAGGATAAGGGTGAGGATTATGATGATGATGATGATGATGATGATGATGATGATGATGATGATGATGATGAGGATGAGGATGAGGATGAGGATGAGGATGAGGATGATGAGGATGAGGATGATGATGATGATGAGGATGATGATGATGAGGAGGAGGAGGAGGAGGAGGAGGAAGAGGAGAAAGGGAGGATGGGAGGAGAAGGGGGTGGGGGAGGAGGAGGGGGAGGAGAAGGAGGAAGAAGAGCAGGGTGAGGAGGACCAGTGTGAGCCTAAGAGTCATCAACGATGTTGGAATAAACCCTCCCTCCAAGCTCCCTCTTCACAGTCCCCTACAAGCGTTCATGTCCACTGAGGGAACTGCCTCGTTGAAAGACAACCGTTTGAAGACCCTGAAGCACGCCGAAACATTGTTCTCGGGATTCCAACGCCGCGGATCAACCTGACTGTTGCGTAACCAACATAATTGTTGCGCAGGCATTCGTAATCCTGAATCTCTCCAAAACAGAATTTCTGCTACGCTGATCATGGGAATCCGTAAAACGCTGGCAATGTTTTAGCCGAATGTGCGCTGCCCTAAGGCGAGAACCACATTTTGAAAAGGAACCGCCCTCAATCCGTGAAACTTTTGAAACTGTTCAAAAGGAATGTGCGCGGCGCTAAGGCGAGAGCCACGTTTTGAACACCAGTCGCCTTCAATACGCGAAACCCTTGCAAATTGTGAAAACGAGTGTGCGCGACGCTATGGAGAGAGCTACATTTTGAAAGCGACCCGCCCTCCGTCTGTGAAGCTGTTGCCGTCTTTTGCTCAGCTTCATAATGGTGAAGAAGTTGCAGGCGAAACGCCCGGCGCGCCTTAAAAACAGGCCTCGAGGTGCGACAGGGAGAAGGTATTTATCAGGAAAAGGAATGGGGCAGAAGGAGGAGGAGGAGCGAGATTTTAGCTATCAGATTTGCTCCGCCCCAGATCCGGAACTCCCGTCCCCGCGGAGGTGCCCCGGGGCCTCGCGGAGGCCTCCGCGGAAGCCCCTTGTAGGCCCTGCAGGGGCCAAGTGCGTCCGAAGACCTCCCCAGCCTCGACATTCTCAAGACTTCCGACGGACTGACCTCGTTCAATCTGGCAGCCCCCGAGGTGCCGATCCTTTCCAGGGGGCCATCAACCAGTGGCGAAGCGTCCTAACTTGCCCATAGGCCCACCTGCAAGAACCTTGCTGTCGGGTGCACTTCTGGCTGAGACCATCTTGGTTCAATCGTTGCACCAGTTTAGTGCTCTTAGAGCATTGCGAATGTTATGAGAACATTCTTTTGTTCCAAGAGAATTTCGCGGTTGGCCTATAGGAATGTTGGGACGGTCGGCCTTTGCTCAAGGCTAGTTTTTCCTGGCCGATCCTTTTTTGATCACCCTGGGACCCGATAGCGGGCCCCAGAGGCCGAAATCGAGAAACCCCTGCCGGACCCAGATGACCCCAGCAGAGCACCCTGACAGGTGCAGCGCACGGCCATGTGCACGTGGGATCGTGGCCGTCCGGACCAAGCATGTAGCCCGCATTGCGTCCAGAGCATACGGTCGGGCCGAGGTATAAGATCGAGGTCGGTTCGAGGAGGGTACCCTAATGTCCTTCGTGTTTGTTTGACGTTCTTGTTCATCCTGGGGGCGTGCACCTGGATGTTCTGTATGTTTTTGCTGGTGGAGGGTCTCATGTTCTTGAAGGATGTTCTTCTGTCCTCGGTCCAGCTGTACCTCCTGGATGGATGCCGAGGGAGTCTCCGGCGAAACGGCTGCCTGAGCCGGGCCGACCCTCTCGCGTGGGACTCTTCTGCGTTTCCGTGCGTCATGCCGCCGCGAACTCTTGGACGGCGTGCCGCTCCGCCTGCTGTGGCCCACCGCGGTTCGGCGCGCCACGCTGTCCACGTCCCGAGAGTCTCGAGCGTCCACGTTCGGCTCTGCGCACTGGAGCGACGCAGGGCACAGCGTGTGCAAGGTCGCGCGTGAGCGCCCTCGTCTCCAGTGCAACATGCCGCGCGGGCGGCCCGCGTGAGCCGCCGCGTAAGGTCGCTGGGCCATCTCGCGTAAGACCCGTTCTTGATCGTCGCCCGTGTGCTGCTGGGCACACTACCCATTTTTCCGTGCAGCTCTCGGGCGTGCATGCTTGGGACGGCCGCGCGCGGAGGCTGCGAGCTGCGCCCCGCCGTCCTTGGCCTCGTGGCCGCCTCCGGGGTGCTCGCCTTCGGGTACAACACCCTCACGACCTTCCTGGCCGCCCGCCCCGCCTCTCAGACAGCTGGGGTTGCACATCGAGAGTGTTTTGGTGAACCTCTGGGCCATAACTCGCGTTATGTCCCCTACCCTCCCCGCCCCCTCCCCCCCAATAACGTGACGCTCCCCCCCCCCCCCCTTCAATACGTCCCCGGCACTGTCGCAGTGCGTCCGGCACCGCATTTTGGGGAGGGGGCGCTACGTTCTGCCCCCTCCCGTCCCCCCCATGACGCCCGCTATGGCCGCGAATGACCAAAATGCGCTCATCACGGGGGTTTCGTATTCGACCACGCGCAGAGGTGGGTATGGGGGAGGGGTAAGGTTTCTAAAAAGCACCCTCTGCTTCTCAGAAGGCGCGGGCCTCATCTATGCATGTAGGGCCTTCCCCCCTCCCCCTACTCCCCTGTGTGCGCCGCCGATGGGTATGTCCTCGAAGTTCCATTTCTAGAGTGCACTACCGTGCGCTAGCCTCGTGGTAGTCGGTGAGAAAGCGCCGATTTAGCGTCGATTAGCGTCAATTCTAGCGTCGATTCACGCGCCGTTTAGCGTTGATTTGCGTCGGCCAGCGTCGATTCGCAAGAGCCTGCAAGGTGGCATGGGAGGCTCCCGTGAGTTGCCATCGAGCTCTTCTGTCAGACGTCCAACGCCGCATTGACAAATAGAAAGGCGGAGGCTCTGCGCAGCGTTCGGCGCCTGGGGGCCCTCGCCGGGCCCCCAGACCGTAAACGCACTGTTCTGGACGAGCGACGAAAGCCCGTTCCCGGGCAGTGGTCCAGTCAAGCAGTGGCGAAGCGTCCCAGCTCGCCTATAGGCCTACCAAAGAATGTTCTAGGAACCTTTTGTGGTTTGCACGGAAGGTTCTCAGAACATTTCTGGCGGAGACTGTCGTGCTTGAACGCATCGGGTCCATGCTCTTAGGACAGCGCTGCTGCTCTTGGAACATTTTGGGGTTCCAAGAACGTGTCGTGGTGGGCCTGTAAGAATGCCGGGGCGGTCGGTCCCTGCCCACCGAGCAGTCCGCCCGGGGCTGCTCGGAGGGCCTGCTCGGGCCAGCTGGGGCTACCAGAGCCGACCCAACGCCGGCCCTAGCAGCGTAAACGCTCACATCATCATCACCATCATCATCATCATCATCATCATCATCCTCATCCTCATCCTCATCCTCATCCTCTTCATCATCATCATCATCAGCAGCAGCAGCAACATCATCATCGTTAATTCTAGACGCTTCGCGTACCCCCACCAGGTCCGTAGCCCCTCTGGCTCAAGCCCCTCTGGCTCAAGCTTCGTGCTTGTCTGCTGCCGAGGGGCTGGCCCGAGGCGTGCGCGCCTGCAGCAGGCTTTCTTTCTTCTCGCACGATCCCCACGGTGAGCCCTCGCGCGGCCGTGGGTCTCTGTGTCGCAAGCCCCGCTTTGATGTCGCCGTCGGCGCCTGAAGGCGAGGAAGTAGCGGGGTCCCAAGTAAATGCCTGGCAGTGCAGAGTGAAAGGGCGACCTTCAGTCGCAACCCTGGTAATCCTGGCAGTCAAGACGGCGCGCTCCTCCCATACGTGTTTGGCGCTCAGCCCCGGGCGATGGAGACTGCGGCGGCGCGGCGGCGCCGACAAGGGCGCGCTGCGAATCAGCGCCGCCTGGACGCTGCTGCCGCGGCCGGCGGCCGCCCCCCTGGGCTCGCCAGCGCGGCCAACGCGGTTGGCGCTGCCAGCGCGTCGGAGGCGTCCTCTCCCTTGGGCGCGTCCGCCGCCGTTTGCGCCGCCAACGCCGCTGGCGCCGCTGGCGATGACTGCCCCGCCGCGGCCTCCGCCGCCAGCGCCTTCTGGGGGGCCGACGTGGCGACGGCGGCCCACGCGCGCGCACCAACCAGGGCCGCGGACGCAGCCGACGCCCTCGGGCGAGTTGGCGCCGTCCGTGCCCGGCGGCCCGCGCCCCGCGCCGCCTTCGCCGCCGACGCTGCTGACGCCCCAAGCGTCCGCGCAGTCGGCGCCAGTGCTGCGCCCGACGCAGCCGCCGCCGCCGTCCGAGTCATCAGGGGTAGCTCGGGTCAGGGCTAACTCGGGTTCATTTTTCGGGAATCCGAACCCGAGCTACCCTGGGCCCGAGTTACCCAGGATAACTCGGGCGCCCACGATCCCAATCTATTTCGCCTTCCTACTTCAAGGGTCGACCGGTGTCCTTCTTTCCTCCTCTTCAGGGGGCGGGCGGAAGCCCAGTCTACTTCCAACGCCTTCCTACTTCATGTTTCTACCCACTTCTCCCCGCCGACATGTACAGGTGCCCCTGCGCACTCGCGCCGCGCCGCGCCGAGCGAGCCCGGTTCTCGTCGCGCGAGGGGGGGAGACGCCGCTCTCGCGCGCGGGTGATTCGGAGGTCCACAGAGCTCTGCGGAGGCCGTCTCGGTGGCAAATCATGGGAGCCTCGCGTGTCGTGGAGGCTCCGTCCTCCGAGTGCCTTGGCGTGCGCTAGCGCCTGGTAATCGATGAGGAAGCGCCCAGCCAGCTTCGATCAGCGTCGGTTTAGCTCGTGTCGATCGGCGTCGTTTGGCGTCGGCCAGCGTCGACCCCGCGAGAGCTGGCAAGATGGCACGGGAGGCTCCCATGCGTTGCCACAGCAGGAGGCCCTTTGGGAGCTTCCCGACCTGCGGGGCCCCTGTCGCCAGAACGACTGTTTGGGCCCGTCTCAGCTCGGCCACGCGCGGAGGAGCGGAGGGGATCCGGCGCGGCCCCGGGCGCGGGCAGCAGGGGGGCCTGGCGGGCGGGGAGGATCGGACGGGGCACAGGACGAGGAGGAGTCCCATCCACGGCGTTGCAGAATGCTCTCGGAGCGTTCCGGAACGCTCTGAGGAGGCCCGCGGCGCCGGAGACATCCTCGCCCGACCCTCTGGGCCTCAGAGAGTCTCGGTGTATCCTTGCCCAACCAACTTCCTCCTCGCCCTGGCTTTAAGTCGGGCCCGTCCCTCTACAGGGGGACAATTGTTTTACCTTTTCTAAGTGTATTTTTGATTATGTTTTATTTTTCGTCCAAAGTCCCCCTGTAGGGGGAACAGGCCCGACTTAACCCTGGCTCCGTCTGTGGGAGGGCAAGGCCCCAGGCCCCCGACGCCGCTGTCTTCCAATGGCATGCGCCCACCGGGGCTCTCGACGCGTTCTCCCTTGGCACCGGCGTTTCGTCCCGCGTCGGTTTTCGGGGCTCCAGACGGGACGGGGGGCAATGCAGACCTGGATGTTGCAGGATCCTGCAGGGCCACGGAATGCAGACCTGGATGTTGCAGGATCCTGCAGGGCCACGGCTGCCCTGCGTCCGGTTTTGGGGTGCCGGATCCTGCAGGATCCTTACAAGCTCTTGCAGAGTCCTGCACGGCCTGACTGGCCCGGGTCTGGATGGGCCCGGGTCCGCAGCGATCCCCGATGTCTTTCCGGCGGCTCCGGGGCCGGGGTGAGGGCCCCGCAGGCCGTGAGCAGCCGAACACCTCCCGCCGTGCCGACTTCGCGGCGCGAGGGGGTCGGGGGACGGCGGCGGCGGCGACGACCCCAGGAGGAGGAGGAGGAGGAGGCCAAGGGTACACCCAAGAGCCAAGAGTCATCAAAGCTGTTGGAATCAACCCTCCCTCCAAGCTCCCTCTTAACAGGCCCCTACAAGGGCTCATGTCCACTGAGGAAACTGCCTCGTTGGAAGGCAACCGTTTGAAGACCCTCAAGCATGCCAAAGCATCTTCTCGGGATTCCAACGCCACGGATCAACCTGACTGGTGCGTCTTGACGATCCTGAATCGCGCCAGAACGTAATTCCTGGGAGTTCAACACCGTGAATCAATGTAACTGTTGCACCCTCATAATCTTGAGTCCTTCCAAATCACCATTTCTGGTACGGTGGTCAAGGGAAGCCGTGAAGCTCTTGCAAATATTTAAAGCGAATGTGCCGCGGCGCTAAAGTGAGAGTCGAATATTGAAAACTAGTCGCCCTCAATCCACGAAACTCTTGCACATGTTTGAAACGAATGTGCGCGGCGCCCAGGCGGGAGCCATTTTTTTGTTTGAACGAGCCGCCTCCAATCCGCAGAACCCTTGTAATTTTTGTACAACGAATGTGCGCGACGCCCAGGCGAGAGTCACATTTTGAA
The DNA here is from genome assembly GCA_963575745.1 of Prorocentrum cordatum. Taxonomy (NCBI): domain Eukaryota; class Dinophyceae; order Prorocentrales; family Prorocentraceae; genus Prorocentrum; species Prorocentrum cordatum. The sequence goes on along the minus strand of CAUYUJ010001113.1, from coordinate 1,883,129 downwards.
AACGACTCGCCCGAAATCCATGGAACGATTGCATTTTTTAAAAACGAATATGCGCGGCGCTGCGGCGAGAGCCACATTTTGAAAACGGCCCGCCCTCCATCTGTGAAGCTGTTGTCAATCTTTTACCGTCCGTGCCATAAATGGTGAGGAAGTAGAAACGCCCGGCTGGCCCTAAAAACTGGCCTCGGAGCGACAGGGATAATTCATTTATAAGGAAAAGGAATGGAGGAGGAGGAGGAGGAGGAGGAATAGGAAGAGGATGAAGACCAGTGTAAGCCCAAGAGGCATCAACGATGTTGGAAGATGTCCTCCCTCCAAGCGCCCTCTTCACAGGCGCCTCCAACGGTTCATTGTTGCCGAGGGAACTGCCTCGTTGGACGACAACTGGCTGAAGGCCCTGAAGCATGCCAACATATTGTTCATGAGATCCCAACGCCACGGATCAACCTGACTGTTGCGTCTTGACGATCCTGGATCGTGCCAGAACATTCCTGGGACATGGACACCGCGAGCCAACATAACTTGTGCAACCCATAAACCTGAATCTTCCAAAACATCATGTCTGGTACGTTGACCGTGGGAATCCGTGAAATTCTTGCACGTTGTTGAAGCGAATGTGCGCGGCGCTGGGGCCAGAGCGACATTTTGAAAACGATTCGCCCTCAATCCGTGAAGCTCTCGCAATTGTGTAAGACGAGTGTGCTCGGTGCCCAGGCGAGATCCACATTTGAAAAAGGACTCGCCCTAAATCCGCGAAGCTCTTGCATTTGTTTAAGACGAATGTGCGCGGCGCTGGGGCGAGAGCCACATTATGAAAACCACCCGCCCTCCATCTGTGAAGCTGATGTCAATTTTGAAGCTTCAGTGTCATAAATGGTGAAGAAGTCTCAGGCGAAACGCCCGGCCGAACCCGAAACATTGGGTTCGGGTTGCGACAGGGAGAATCTATTTATAAGGAAAAGGTGTGGAGGATGAGGAGGATGAGGAGGAGGAGGAGGAGGAGGAGGTGCTAGGCGCGGCGGCGGCGGCGGCGGCGGCGACGAAGACGACGACGACGACGACGACGACGACGACGACGACGACGACGACGACGACGACGACGACGACGACGGTGGACGACGACGGTGGACGTCGATTATGCGGATGGCGGCGCCTACAGCGGCGGCGCGCCCGCGCCAGACGGTGCGGCTGTCCGCCACGACCACCTCGCTGATCGGCAACCTGCCGATCAGCACCGTGATCTCCCTGCTGGCGCCTCGCCAGGGAAGGGGCTGCCGACTGCCAAACCCCTTCGCTCGAAGAAGAATCAACGGCACAAACATATACTCGTGGCGCTCCGCGCGGATTCCTTGGATCCGCGCTGGGCCCCCCTGGCGGCGCCAGAACTCCGCGCGCCAGGGACGGGGTCCGGCGCAGATCCAAGAAATCCGCGCGGAGCGCCAACAGTTTGTCTTTAGAGCGCTTTTTCTTCTTCCAGGCAGACCCCTTCGCATCGGCACAGAAATCACTGCGGCAGGTGCTGCGCTATTTTTGGCTTCTGTGGGCCCCTGCGCGTCTCGGGGCCACCAGGAGGCGACCCAGGACGAAGGGCCGGTCCCTAGAGGGAAGAGGTCCAGACCTCTGGGAGTCCACGTCGTGAGAAAATCTGGACTTCGGGGGCCTCGGGTTGGATGTTTGAGTAGGGGAACGAAGACTGGCATAAGCTCAAGCAGTGGCGAAGCGTCCTGGCTCGCCTATAGCCCCACCGAGCAATGTTCTAATAACCTTTTGAGGTTGCAACGAAATGTTCTTAGAATATTTCTGGCGGAGTCTGTCTTGTCTTATCACATCGGGTTTATGTTCTAAGAACACTGTTTTTGTTCTTCGAACATTCCTGGGTTCTAAGAACATTTCGTGGTAGGACTATAGGAATGCCGGGGCGGTCGGTCCCTGCTCAATAGCCATAACAGCTCGGAGGTCTGCGCGGAATTCTCAGATCCGTCCTGGACCCCCCCTGGCGGCGCCTCCGGCGCCGCCCCTGCGCGCGGAGCACGTCAGGGAGGGGGGTCCAGCGCGGATCCAGAGATCCGCGCGGACCTCCGAGTTTCTATTCTATGTCATTCTTCGTTCCCCTATTGAGTCAACTCCAGGCGAAAGGGATTCCTCGATGGTGACCTCTGCGGAGGCTGTTTTCGAGGTACGGGGCCGCCAGAACTATATGATCCAGGGCCGGCAGCAGACCAGGATGGACTTTTTAGAAGGGGCCAGGGGACCGATTATGACAAGCGTTAGGTTTAAGTCGGGCAAGTCCCTCTACAGCAGGTATATTTTAAGATAGCCCAAACTAATCAAAAACTAGTTTGGGGACGATGCTGCTTTTTCTTTGACTAGTCATGATCATTGTTTGACCATTTTCAAGCTCTCGCTCAAAATCCGCCTGTAGGGGGACATGCCCGACCTAAAGTTAGGTCCAGGTTCAAAGATCGAGGTCGGAAGCCTCATGTTTTTGAACGGACGTGGCCTCTTTGGGCCTCCGCTGGCTTCTCATCGTCACGGCTGGGTCCGCTTCTCAAGCTTGCCCAGGACGCACCCATGGACAGGTCCAGCAGTGGCCTTGTGATCTCCGGACCCGGGCCTCCTCGCGCCGCGCAGATCATCATGACGAGAAAAGTGCTCGGCCGTTGCCGGCTCCTGGCAGGCCCCGAGGCCGTCACCCAGCGACTGGATGTGACAAGCTGGTTCCGGCGAAGGGGTCGGGTTTCTCGGCGGTCCAAGTTGCGGAACCATCGCGACGGCGGAGGCCAGGGAGGATCCAGGCCGCCCGGGCAGGGCCAGGAGAAAGATGCGGTCGGCGGGCTGCGCCGCATCGCCGATGCATTCCGGAGATTTCTCCACCCCGTCGTCGGTGATGCATCGCCGGTGCATCGGCGGTGCAGTGGGCTCCCTCGACCCCGTCGGTTCAGGCCCTGTCTCGGCGGCCTCCAGAGCAGGGGGACGGAGAGATTTGTTGTCCAACCACCCTGTGGTGTTGGGTCTTCGCTGTGAAGAGACAGCGCCCCGCGTTCCTCTTCTCCTCTCCTCTCCTCCTCTCCTCCTCTCCTCCTCTCCTCCTCTCATCATCATCATCGTCATCATCATCATCAGCAGCAGCAGCAGCATCAGCATCAACATCAGCATCAGCATCACCATTATCATGCGCATCATTATCATGATCAGCATCGGTATCACCATCAGCATCAACATCATCATCATCATCGTCATCATCATCATCATCATCATCATCATCATCATCATCATCATCATCATCATCATCATCATCATTATCACCATCATCATCATCATCATCATCATCATCATCATCATCATCATCATCATCATCATCATCATCGCCACCATCATCATCATCATCATCATCATCATCATCCTCATCCTCATCCTCCTCATCATCATCATCGTCATCATAATGGTGCAAAGTGGAAAGAGATACCTGAACGGACTCATGAGGAAGAGATGTGGGAAGGCAGTGTATATTGCAGCATGGCTGATGCATCGTGGGTTTTGCTCAGGAGAGGGAGGGAGAATAATATCATGATATTCTTCTCCTCCCTCTCCCTCCCCCCCTCTCACTCCATCTCCACGTTCTTATTTCATTACTGTTGTCGGAATCGACCTTCTGTGGGACCACAACCTCAAAGTCCGTATCCAGATGCAGGTATAGGCCTTCACCTGGACAGGACAGTGACCCCTCCACTCCTGCGTCGTTCCTCCTCCTTCGTCTCCCTCTCACCATCGTGCTCCTCCTCCCTCCTGCTTAACAGTACTTCTTTAAAAGGCTCCTGGCGCCACCAACTGTGTCCGTTGGCCAGACAAGGCGATTCGCTTGCAACCTCGCCGCAATGAATACCTCCCTGGATCTTTACGCGGATGGACGTGTCCTTCTCGAAATGTGGATCTCGCCTAAACGCCGAGCGCATCAATTTCACAAGTACACAGCAGGGACAGCGATGGAGACGCGTCGTTTCCAAATGCATCCCTCGCCTTCGCGCCGTACATTCGCCTTTCAAGTTCGACACAGATATTCGGATGGAGGCCAGTACTTTTTCAGCATGCATCTCTCGCCCCAGTCCCGCGCACCTCCTTCCTAAACGTTTGCAGCAGCAGCAACAAGAACGATGGAGGCCGGTACCTTTTTCAATATGTGGATATCGCTCGGTATCCCCTTGATCGGTATGACCACGCATGTAGAGGGGCTGCATGGATGGACTAGGTTCTTTTCCAAAGCGGGGCGGTCGGTGGGTCCCAACAAAAAAACGGAGCACCACAGTTGTTTTGTTTTTTCTATTGCTCGAGAGTTCGAGGGTCGCGTCTTTCAAGAGAACGAGAGTTCTCACCTGAATTGTGGGCCCAGTGGCCGCTCGTCTTTCAACGGGGGGGGCGCATCGCTCATGGAAGAAGAAAGCTCGTACGGACTAGTGAGGAAGGGACTCGGGACGGGCGTGTGTGCGCTGCAGCATCATTGGTGCGTATCTGGTTCACTCTGGTCCCCAGTCCTCTCCCTGGTTAGTTTTTTGTCTCCTCCCTCTTGTCCGCCCTCCGCCTACCCCTCCTGATCTTCCACCCTCCCCATGATTTCAGCCGTCCATGATGTTCCTCGTTGTCCTCGTCCACCTCCATTCCTTTCCCTCATGTAGGTAGCCCTTTCCTGTCGCACCCCGAGGCCGGTCGAAAAGGCGGGCCGGGCGTCCCGCCTTCTTCATCACTTGTAACAGTGGTGCGAAAATATTTGACAGTAGTTGCGCCGATGGTGTGCGGGTGGTTTTCAAATTGATTTTCGCCTTAGCGCTGCGCACATTCGTTAAGCAAATGTAAGACCTTCACGGATTGAGGGCAAGTGGTTTTCGAAATTAGTTCTCGCTTTAGCGCCGCGCGCACTCGCCGCACACATGGCAAGAGTCTCGCGGATTGGCGGCGGGTGGTTTTCGAAATGTGGCTCTCGCTTTCGCGTCGACCACGTACGTTGCAGGAAAAGACCTTCGCGGATTGAGGGCTGGTGGCTTTCAAATTGTGCTTCTCGCCCGAGCGCCGCGCAAATCGTTTGGAACAATGCAAGACCTTCACGGATTGAGGGCGTGTGGTTTTCACCATGTGGCTCTCGCTTTTGCGCCGCGCACGCTCGTTGTTAAAGTTGGCAAGAAATTCACGGATGGACGGCGTGTGGTTTTCAAAATGTGGCTCTCCTTGTCCCGCCGCGCACACGTGCTTTGAACATTGGCAAGGGATTCAATTGTTTAGGAAGATTGTTTTCAACATGTGGCTCTCGCTTTTGCGCCGCGCACATTCGTTTTTAGACTCGGCAAGAGCTTCGCGGATTGAGGGCGGCTTTTTCGCAGAATGCGGCTGTCCCCTTAGCGCCGCCTACATTCGTTCAGCTACCTCTTCGGTTCCGCTCTTTAGCGGGCTTCACTGATTCTCATTGTCAGCGCACCAGCGATGGTGTTTGGGACCGTTTCAGGATTGACAGGGCGCACCATTTACTTTGATTCGCGTTGTTGAAGTCCCGAAAATGGTATTTTGGCAAGATTCAGGACCGCCAAGACGGAATAGTCAGATTATCTCGTGGCGCTTAAGTCCTGAGAAGGGTGTTTTGGCACGTTTGTTCCCCAACGGGGCGCTTCCTTCAGTGGAAATGACCCTTCGTAGGGGCATATGAAGAGAGATTCTGGGGGGAGGGTGTATATCAACATCGTTGATGAGTCTTGCACTGGTTCTCTTCCTCCTCCTCTTCGTCCTCCTCCTCCTCCTCCTCTCTCTTCTCCCTCTGCCCCCTCTGCCTTTCCCCTCATCCCCACAAAATTCATCTGCCCTCTGCCACTTTCTGCTGGGCCGCAGACCGCATCGGCCTGGGCCCCCCGAGGCCCTCGACGCCCTCCCTTTGGCTGCCCTCGGTGCTGTTGTCGTCGGTCGTCGCAGGATACACGCTAAGTGTGGCGCCTCCTCCAACCTCCTCCCCCTCCTCCTCCTCCTTCTCCTTTTCCTCCTCCTCCTCCTCCTCCTCCTCTTCCTCCTCCTCCTCCTCGTCCTCATCCTCCTCCTCCTCCTCTCCCTCCTCTCCCTCCTCCTCCTCCTCCTCCCTCCTCCTCCTCCTCCTCCTCCTCCTCCTCCTCTCCTCCTCTCACCTCCCCCTCCCCCTCCCCCCCTCCTCCTCTTCCTCCTCCTCCTTCTCCTCCTCCTCCTTCCCCTCCTCCTCTGCCATTCCATTTCCTTATGATGAGACATTTTGCCCTGTCGCACCCCGAGGCCAGTTTTTAGGGCTGTGAGGGCGTTTCGCCGGAGACTTCCTCACCATCCATGACCCTGAAGCTTGAAGCGTGTCAACAGCTTCACAGGTGGAGGGCGGGTCTGTTTCAACATGTGGCTCTTGTTTTCTCTTGCGCGGCGCACGCTCGCCTTTGAAATTTGCAAGAGTTTCACAGATTAAGGGCGGGTCGTTTTCAAGATGTGATTCGCCTTAGCGCGGCGCGAATGTGTTTAAACATATGTAAAGAGTTTCGCGGATTGAGGACGGGTGGTTTTCAAAGTGTGCGTTCTCGCTTTAGCGTTGCGCACGTTCATCTTAAACATGTGGAAGAGGTTCGCGGATTGCTGGCGGGTGGTTTTCAAATTGTGGGCTCTCGCTTTAGTGTGGCGCACACTCGTTTTAAACATGTGCAAGAAGTTTACGGATTGAGGGCGGTTCCTTTTCAAAGTGTGGTTCTCTCTGTAGCGCGGCGTACACCCCTTTTTGCAAAGATGCAAGAGTTTCACGGATTCACATTTCAACGTGCCCCACATTGTGTTTCGCAAGGATTCAGGATGATGCTGGTGCAACAATTATGTTGATTCGCTGTGCTGGACTCCCAGGAATGGCGTTCTATCAGGATTCAGGACTGTCAAGACGCAACAGTCAGGTTGATCCGTGGCGTTGGAATCCCGAGAATAACGTTTTGGCATGCTTCAGGGTCTTCAAACGGTTGTCTTCCAAAGAGGCAGTTCCTTCAATGGAAATGAACCGTTGTAGGGGCCGGTGAAGAGGGAGTTTGCACGGAGGGTTGATTACAACATCGTTGATGACTCTTGGGTTTGCAGTGCTCCTCCTCCTCTTCCTCCTCCTCCTTCATTCATTCATTCATTCATTCATTCATTCATTCATTCATTCATGGGCCTTAGGAGGTCAGCCAAACGAAGCTCGCCTGACCTCACAGCAAAACTGACGAGCGGGGCCTCGGCCTCTCCTGGGCCAAGGCCCCGCACCCACGAAGCCCAGAGCCCTGGGGCATTGCAGAAGGCTCTTGGGGGCTCGAGGGGAAATCCGCAGGCCGCAACCCCGAAGGGCGCCCCACCCCCGCCCAACGATCCCCCAGGGGCCCAGCAGAGAAGGGCGACGGGAGGGGTGCGGGCGGGGGGGGCACGGCCAAAGCTGAAATGCAAGAGGAGGCAACAGGTCACCTCCTCCTCAAAAAACAAGGCCTTCGACCACCACACAAGGACGACGCGGCCTGCCACCCCAGGTGCAGGCAGCGCCTGGACGGTGGCAGGCCACGCCCCAGATGTGGGGTAAGCGCACGGATGCCTGCCCAGAGGGTCAGTCGCATCGGGCCGTGCGCGATAGGCTGGCACAACCCACGATGCCCAGAGCCCTGGGGCATTGCAGAGGGCTCCAGAGGGCTCGAGGGGTAATCCGCTGGCCGTATCCCCGAAGGGCGCCCCACCCCCGCCCAGCGATCCCCCAGGGGCCCAACAAAGATGGGCGACGGGAGGGGTGCGGGCGGGGGGGGGGCACGGCCAAAGCTGAAATGCACTAAGAGGCTCGATGCCTCCTCCTTCACAAACAAATCCATGACAAAGCCTTCGACCACCCACACAAGGACGACGCGACCTGCCACCCCAGGTGCAGGCAGCGCCTGGACGGTGGCAGGCCGCGCCCCAGATGTGGGGTAAGCACACGGATGCCTGCCCTGAGGGTCAGTCTCATCGGGCCGTGCGCGATAGGCAGAAACAAAATAAAAGCACACTCGCTGACTGATCCGGGCAAAATTTACATTGGGGCACCCCGCATCTCGCCTATCTGGTCATGCCACCACGCTGCTGGACTGTGGAGGACGCGCCAGGGGCGGCACAAGCGGGTGCCTTTTGGCCACGGGGGTCTCCCGCGGCGGAAATCACGAACCTGGGTTATTTTCTTATGTCCACAGGGGCCGAGGAGATGCCTGGGAGTCCTGGTGCAATAGGAACCGCACCTGGAGCAATACAACACAGGAATGCCCGAGCTTTCTATTTTTGCGGCCCACAATTTGTGCCCTGGTGCTGGCAGGTTTTTACCGCTAACCAGGGCCCCAAAACTGAGTGGGAAGGCAGCACATTTGGATTCTCTCGATGGCGGGGCTTTGAAGCTCTTGGCGCAAGCCAAGCACTGCCAGAGACGACCATTCCACAGGACATTATGCTGCCTTATGTTTGGGGGGGGTGGCCTTAAACTCTCCGACTCTTTGTATAGGGTTCCGTGCATCTCGCGGGCCGACGGCCAAAGCTCAAGGATTGAAGCGGCAGCCTTGAGCACGGCGAACCAGCCATCTAAAGAATCTTTTACTGCATCGGCATCCTGGGGGCTGGCGAATTTTCTGGCGGCCTCACGACGCAGAACATCTGCCCAACCATTGCCCAAAACAATAAGTTGCTGCGCCCATTCACGATCTCTTCCTCCTCCTCCTCCTCCTCCTCCTACTCCTTCGCCTCCTCCTCCTCCTCCTCCTCGCCCTCCTCCTCCTCCTCCTCCTCCCCCTCCTCCTCGTTGCCGTGGTCGTCGGTCGCCAGTCGCCGCCGCCGGCCGCCGCCGCCGCCCTTTGGCCGCCTCGAAGGTGCTGGAGCGCCGCGTGCCCACCGGCGCCTGGGGCGTGCTGCTCTGGGCAGGCGCCGCGAGGATCGAGGAGGATCGAGGATCGAAGAGGGAGGATCGAGCATCGAGCATCGAGGATCGAGGCTCGAGGAGGGGGAGGGAGGAGGATCGAGGACCGAGGATCCAGGATCGAGGATCGAGGAGGGTGCCTCGTGGGCCAGGGGAGCCTGGCGACGCCTCTGGGCCCGGGGGGACGCCAAGCAGCCTCCGTCCAGCTGCTCTGGGCAGGCGCCGATGTTGTCGTCGTCGTCGTCGTCGTCGTCGTCGTCGTCGTCGTCGTCGTCGTCGTCGTCGTCGTCGTCGTCGTCATCGTCGGCGCCGTCGCCGTCGACCGTCGATCACCGTTGCCGCGGGTCTTCCAGGGAAGTAGGAGGATCTGATGAGGATACGCTCCCAGATTGTTGAGAGTTTGCCGGGCGTCGCAAATTTGTTGATATTCTACACGGGCTGCCGAAACCAGTTCGTCGTCGGCGTCGTCGGAGTCGGCGTCGGCGTCGTCGTCGTCGTCGTCGTCATCTTCGGCGCCGTCACCGTCGGCGCCGTCACCGTCGCCGCCAGTCTTCCAGGGAAGCAGGAGGATCTGATGAGGATGCGCTTCCAGATTGTTGAGAGTTTGCTGGACGTCGCATGTTTTAATATTCTACACGGTTTGCCGAAACCAAGGCCGCTAGGTCTTGCGGGAATCCTGGAACTTCTTTTGCGCCAGTCGTATCATGACACCATTATCATTCTAATTATTCGCCCATCGATCGTCGCCGTCGTCGTCGATGTTTTTGCCGTTGCCCATCGCCGTCGCCCGTCGTCTTCGTCGTCGTCGCCGTTGTCTTCGTCTTCGTCGTCGCTCGTCGCCATCGCGCTCGTCATCCCGTGCCTCTGCCGTCGCCACGCAGGTCACGCCGAGCGTCTTTTTCTCAACTTGGGTACAGGCGGCCCGGATTAGTAGGTCGACCCTGCCAGATCAAGGGTACCCTCGTGTCCTGTGTCTTGCGACCCGTGCCTCCTGCATCTCGGTGGCAACGTGGCCCCGGGAAGGGTCTTGTGTCCGCTCGCGTGTCCTCTCCAATCCAATCCGACTGTATCGGGGTTGGAGCGTTCGCAACTGGGGCCTCGACCGCCCAGCGGCGTGGCTCGCGAGTGAGTGCCAACGCGGTAGCCCTCGGACGACAGAGCGGGTGACCGAAGGACGTCTTTGGCCATGAGACGGCACGCTGCGCGTCGTCGGTGCATTTGACCCCTTCAGTTGGAAGGGAGGTTTAGAAGACGAAAACCAACCCCCACCCCCAGTCCCGACGCCCATCCCCGAGCCGGCGATTCAAGGGGTCGGGACTGGGGGTGGGGGTGGGTTTTCTCCATTCCTGGACCCCGAAAGCCCACCCCCACCCCCAGTCCCGACTCATTGAATCGTGGGTTCGGGGATGGGGTCGGGACTGGGGGTGGGGGTGTGTGTTCGCCTTCTCAGGGGTGGGCGCATACGTGTTAGCGGGAAGCATCAGCAAGAGTGTCCAAGCCCAGCGCATTCGATGCTTGGACGCGCACTATTCCATTCTCACAAGGATGCGTTGGGCAGCTAATTCAATTGTCACGATGCCGTAGATCGTGCAAGTACCTTCTGATGCGGCTGCATGAGTGCATTGTGTGACCAGTAGTTGTGTTTGAGCCCGATTGTTGTCATGCCGTATCTTGTTACTCATGAAGCTGGGGAGCGATGTGCCAGAAGCGGCATGGTTACGTAGGTATGCGCATGCATGCATGATGCCGGGTCGACGGTTTTCGTGACCCCCCTTCCCAGACGGGACGGGTTCCAGGGCCCCAGGCCTTCCCCCCTCCCCCAGATGGGATGAGGGGACGACGACGACGACGCCAACGCCGACGACGACGACGACGATGACGACATCGACGACGAGGACGAGGACGAGGACGACGACGGCGACGACGACGGCGACGACGAGGACGACGTCCACGACGACAACGACGACGATGGCGATGACGACGGCGACGACGACGACGACATCGACGAGGACGACGACGGTGACAACGTGATGATGACGGCGACATCGATGGCGTCGGCGACGTCGACGACGACGGCACCGCAGCACCACGCCACACAATGAGAGGGAGGGCGGGAGCGGCGTGCCCCACCACCCCATGCCCACGGGGGGGGCGGGGACCTATTGGCTGGGGGGGCAAGGGCCTGAAGGCACCAGCATCAGGCTCAGAGCCCTGGACATACATGTGTGTATATGTATGCAGTGGGGGGCGCGTGCGAACTTCAGCGTGTGCACGTTCGCAGGGTTTCGTCTTGGCTGGTGGCACAGTTGCGCTTCGAACAGGTATTGCATGTACACGCCCCGTGATTGAGCTCCCATGTCGACTCTCCTCTCCTTCCTCATCCATTTTTTCCCATCCTTCCTCCTTATTCCTCTCTGCTTTTCCGCCCCCTCCGCTCCCCCTTCCTGTTCCTCCTCCTCCCCCTCCTCCTCAGCATACTTTTACATATTTTCCTCGTCCCCTCCCCTCACCAGATCGCGTTCGAGGAAGCAACAGGAAACCCAGGCAATGACAAAGAACATCGCTTCGCCGGGGAGGTCCCCAGGGCGCGCCAGGACAGACACTCAAACAGCGAGAAGGTGAGTCGGAGGAGGAGGAGGAGGAGGAGTAAGCGGATGAGGAAGGAGGAGGAGGAGGAGGAGGAGGACTTCGAGGGGTGAGTGGGAGTTGGACGGTGGGTTGTGTTGCGGGTGGGTTGGTGGGTGGCTGGGTGAGTGGGTGGGTGGGTGGGTGGGATGGGAGGATGGGTGGGTGGGTGGGCTGGTGGGAGGAAAGGGAGGAGGAGGAGGAGGAGGAGAGGAGGAGGAGGAGGAGGGGGATGATGACGAGGAGGGAGGATTCTGATGATCAGGAGTAAG
>CAUYUJ010001113.1:1820052-1868712 GCA_963575745.1 Prorocentrum cordatum | reverse complement strand
TGCCTGTCCTCCTCCCCCCTGCCCCCCCCCCTTCAGGCATCGCGGGCAACGTCCTTGCCTTCGCGCTCTACAGTAGAGGGAGACAGAGGCGCCGCGCCGCGGCACCCCTTGGGGACCCGGGGGGGGCTCGGCGAGGCCGCCTCCCGGCGCTCCCCCTCGAGTGCCCCCCCCCAGCGAGCAAATGGTAGAGTTGCGATTCTGCATCGCAGTGGTCCGGTCCGAGCCCACCAGGTGGGTTAAGCGAGGTCAACACACGTCGTTGGCGTGACGGTACCTCGCTGGAAGTGGCGGCACCCATCGCGCACCCCTTCAGGACCCGCAGTGGGGAAGGCCACAGTGGACATTTGCCAGGCGGCGCACGGGCGCTCCCCCTTGGGCAAAATACAGCTGGATCGAGTGCCCGACGCTCGCGCCATACAGTCCACCTGCATAGTAAGGATGGGGGATTTTCCCAAGGGTGCTCCTGCATCCTTGCCTCCTCGGTCCCTCCTCGGCCACGGTCGTTGCCCGCGCCCCGCTCGAGAAGCTCCGATACGGGCGTCCAAGGCCCCTGCATCCTTGCCGCGCATCCTTATGATGCGGGTTGACTGCAGTCGCGAGCAACGCAAGGGGGGGGGGAATGGGCTCGGGGGGGAGAGGCATCGCCGCCCCAATCGCTCACGCGTCGCCGATACGGCGCCCGATGCCCCATCCCGCCCAGGAACGTGCGGATTCGCGATCGATCGCCCATCGCCGATGCATCGGAGATGTATCGCCGATTCCGATTTCAGCTCGATGATCCCCCCCGAGCTGGTCATCCCTTAACGTTGCTCATCGCGGAGAAGCACATGATCAGGCTTTGGGTTGCGCACAGACTGTCCGAGCGCAACCCGAGGCCTTAATGCATACACGCTCAACCCGCGGGACAGCCTCGGGACAACCAGGCGAGCCGTCACGAGCAGGGCACACTGCATCTTTGCCAGTGTTGGCCCATCGTGGCCACATCGACCGCGTGACGTGGACTGAACTCGAGACCGATTTGCCTGTTGGGGCCACGTCGTTTTCACGCCCAGCCCCTATGCCACTGGGTTGGAGGACGCAGTGCGCGGTCGAATTTTGTTGTTGTGTGATGTTTTTTGTCGGCCGAGATGGTTTGTTTGTGATCGCACGTTGGGCTCGTGCATCGCCGAAAAAGAAAATCTTCAACAACAACAACAACAACAGCAGCAGCAACACCACCAACACCACCAACAACAGCAACAACCACATATCTGTAACAAACGCGTTCTCGATGCAGATGCTTCGCAAAATTCCCCAGCAGTGGCGGTCTCCGTCGACGCTCGCTGGCTGCTGCGGATTCAATCTGACAACAGGGCCGTGCTGCCATCCCTCCCGCCTGCTCTCTCGGCTCGCTGGGCTCCGTTGTGTCTTCGCCTCGCCCTCGCTGGTGTTCCGCCGTAGTCTGGCCGCTTTTCCGTCGGTCGGCCTGGTCTCCGTCCCAGAAGCAGAGCGCGCACGCTCCCCAGCAAGCTTTGACACAACCGACCAAGCAGCGCCTGATACGATCGCTGGGGTGAGGACAGACGCTTTCAGCGCAACGGCAGCCTTTGTCCTTTTTTATGGCTTCCTCCTGCCAGACCTCCGGCGTCATGAGCTGTTTCATGACATGGGACCCTGGACCCATCGATTTCTTCCCACGCGCCGACTTCTCATCCCCGTTTATTTCTCCGATTGCCCTGAGGCCCGAAAAGGTTTAGTTCGAGGCGTCTAGTCGCAGCGGTTCTCTCGTGACTTGGGCCCGAGGTTTCCACAAGCCTGTGGGGGTTCCAGGAGGCCCAGGAGGTACCCAGAGTTCCCCAAGGCTTCCACAGGGGCAACCTTCTGAAACACATATTTTCTTGACTCCTCAGCATCGGCGCCTGAGTTCATCGTCAGGCGAGGAACCTCAGTCTTCCGACGGATAGACGTGTTCAATCCGCTGTGTGCCCTGGAGGTCTCCCCAGGGATGATTCTCCCTCCTTGATCCGGTTTTGATAGCCCTGAGGCCTGAAAGTGGCACCCCTCAGGCTAGATGCACACAAGTGGCGCGTGCGTGCACAGGCTCATACAAACACGTTTGCAGGATGTGTGTGTGCGGTGTGTAAAGTGTGTGTGTGTGTGTGTGTGTGTGTGTGCGTGCGTGCGTGCGTGCGTGCGTGCGTGCGTGCGTGCGTGCGTGCGTGCGTGCGTGTGTTATGTGGTGTTTGCGTGTCTTGTGTGTTGTGTGTTTTGTGTTGTGTGTTTCGTGTTGTTTGTGGACCGTGTGTGCAGTATGTGTGTTCTGCATGTTATGTGTGTTAGGTGCATTGTGTGTGCGTTGTCAGAGAGAGAGAGAGAGTGTGTGTGTGTGTGGGTGTTGCTTGTGTTGGGTGTGTTGCGTGTGATGCATGTGTTGTGTGTGCGTGTGTCTTTGTTTGTGTATGTGCGTTCTGTGTGTGTGTGTGTGTGTTGTGTGTGTGTGTTGTGAGTGTGTGTGTGTGTGTGTGCGTGTGTTGTGTGGCGTGTGCGTGTGTGTGTGTGTGTGTGTGCGTGGTCATATCCCTCCTGAACGTCGACCTGGTCAAGTGGCACGTCCTCCTCTGCAGTGCTTGAGGCTGGTGTTCGCGACGTGCCGTTGACGGCAACACCATATCGCTAACCCTCCGGATCTTCGCCTCCGGCCCCTGTCCGCGGCGTACCTTTTCCTGTGCAAGCTCTTCGGCACCGCCTGCACCCCGGCCCCGCCCACTCCGGCCGCCTGGGGCCCCGCCCGCCCGTGCCCTGTCTCCCTAATTAAAGCTGTGCGTAGCCCGCCTAGCTTTTAGCAAAAGAGGTTCGCTCTCGCCCCGCCGACCATAAGTGTGTGTGTGTGCGTTCTGGGTGTATTCTGTATGTCTGTGTGTTGTACGCCGGGACTCGATTTTGGGAGGACGTCTAAGGCAAAACTTTGTATTCTAAGAATTGTGTCGGACATACTGTGTTGACATGCCTCAAGCGAAACTGCAATGTTCGAAGACTCGGGCTCAGTATCACTGAATTCCACTGTGAGTCGAAGTTTTTTTTCAGCTGTTGGAACATATGGCTGTTCTTTTAGACCGTGACGTGGCGACGACCTGCACGAGGCTTGCGCCCGATGTTCAGAATGCTGAAGATGTCCACAGCGAAACGGCCAGAAACCTTTCAGACGGGACGTGACTCTGAATTTATCGTTTCTGAGCTCTGCTCTCTCGGGCATGTGCGTGTGAGAACCGATGTGTATATATGTTATATATATACACATACATATACATACATACACATTTGAGTGTACAGATACATCGACAGGCGTATATATTTGAACAGCGCTTGGATTGGAAAAGCCAATTCGCCCAGAGCCAGGGTTTCAGGCGGAGGTCGCATGGCGCCCATGCACGGGCATCTTTAAGCCAACGCGGCTGCAATCCAGCGTGCAAGCACTGGCGGGATCGTTTATATTCCCGAGACGCAGAGAAGCGCTGACACCAAACGCAAATGGTTGGTCTCTGTCCGACGTGCAGTCGTACTGTGTAGAAATCCATCCGACGGCCGTTTGATTCATATCATCGGCCTGATGTGCAACAAACTAGTTTCTGCTCTCCCTCTCGCGTGCCATCCGCAGACAGGGCAGCAACCACGCGAAAGACGCCCGCGGGATGCCTCTTCTTCCCTCCTGTCAGTCGTACTCGTTGTCGGGCCCGCCCGTCCCCGCCCCCCCCTCTCCTTGGATAACCCGACATTGTCGGTTGCGCATGTCCGCAGGGGGTATGCAGTACTGATGCGCGCGGTCGGTCATACGTGGGGCTGCCCCAACCGAAAAGGCTAGGTTATCGGCCAGCACCTCCCCGCCCTTTCTCCCCAACCGGATAGCCCAGGTCATCGCCGAAAAATTAAGATTTTGTTGTTGTCCTGTTCCCCAGCGACCCTGGCATCTGCCCAGGGTTGGGGCGGATCTCCACTGGGGTCAGGCGTGTCAGAGCACGGTTGCGCTAATCTGCTCCGATGGCCGCCTCCCCTCCCCCGCCCCCTCCTCGTTTCCCTCCTCCACCTCCGTCATCCCGCCATGTTCCACTTCTCCTCGTCGTCCTCCTCCTCGTCCCTCCTCCTCATCCTCCCCATGTGGGCCGCCTTGGGTTTCTCTCGCGTTCAGGGCGTCTGCCCCCCGCTTAGATCCGTGCGGGCGGGGACTTCGACTATGCGAGAGGGCACACGGCCAGAAGGTCCCCCATCTCGTCTCTCCCCACCGACTCCAATGACCTCTCTCCCTCCCTGTTCTATGTTCATGCATCTCGCATCGCATGTTGGTCGGACATACCAGCTTCCCGAGGCCACGGCCTAGGCCTGGACGGTGTCCGCAGCGGTGGTCCTTCGTTCGTTCCTTCCTTAGTTTCTTCTCGTTCGTTCGTTCGTTCGCTCGTTCCTTCTCCTGCTCGTTCGTTCGTTCGTTCCTTCTCGTCCTTCTCGTTCCTTCTCAATGCTCCTCGTGCCTTCCTCGTTCCTTCGTTCTTTCGTTCCTTCGTTCCTTCTCGTCTTCTCGTCGCTCCTTCTCGTTCCTCCCTCTCGCCTGCGCCGCAGGCGGGACCGCGACCTGGGCGGCGGACCCTGAGCGTGCTGCCGCGCCAGCCCCAGACCCCCGACGACGTGCTCCTGCTCATGGCGTGGGGCACCCCCCAGAGGTCCCGAGCCCTTCCCCGGGGGGACCGGCTGCTCCTCCTGGGTCGCCTGCCGACGGCCTCGCGAGGCCCGGCAGGCGCCCCCCGGGAGACGGAACAGATGGAGAGACGTCCGCCGAGATGTTGGCACGGCTCGAGGGGGTCTGGGAAGAAGTCGGGCGTGTCCCTCTACAGGAGGAATAGTCAAAGGTAGTCCAAAAATGGTATGGGATTTTTGTTTGAACACTTGGTTTTGTCGGGGAGCCTTTCTGGGGTATTCGGACTGTTCGTCCAACATCCGCCTGTCGGGGGACATGCCCGACCGAAGTCTCGGAGCAGCGTCGCTCTGCAGCCACAGGCGCTGAGGCCTTCGGGCGCAGGCGGCGCGGCGCGCCCTGTCAGGGCGCGTGCGCGCCCGCGCGGCGTGAAGGCGCGCGGGCGGCGTGCGCCCGGGCTCGGCGTGGGCGCGCGAGGGTCGGCGACTGCGAGGGGTGCGGCTTGCGCCCGGGTGCGGCTTGCGATCGGCGCCGTCGGGGCCTCGGGCGCACGACGCCGTCTTCGTCAGGCCTCCTCGGGGCGCGGCAGAGAGCTCGGTCGAGGTTCTCGCCCGCCCCCCAGGGGGGTGTCCCCCAGGGCGCCAGTTGTCAGCCACACCTTCTGCAAGCCACACCCGTCGGAGTCGCCGAGAGGGGCTCGAGCGCGCGCGCGTGCGAGGGCGCGCGCGCGTGCGCGGGCCATGCGCGCAGAGGCCGTGTTTTTTTTGGTTCGCGGGGAGCGGTCCCTGGAGGAGGAGGAGGAGGAGGAGGAGGAAGAGGAAGGGAGGAGGATCGGGGAACCATACGATTCGAGTGCGAGGCAACTCAGGTTTGCCGACATTTTTTCACGAGCGCGTCCTGGATTCTGACGGTTCGTGAGCTCGCGCCAAATTTCAGACGGGGGCTCGTCATGTTCATGACGGCCCCGCCAGGCCAACCCGAGTCCCCCACATCCGATTCTTACGTCTCCCCGAGAGGAGGGTCGAGGAGGGACAGGGGATGAGGCGGCGGAGGATGCAGGGTTGGGCGAGGGGGGCTGGGAAAGCATGGAGGGTTGGGGCCGGAAATGGAGGATGCTCAACGCACCGTTCAACACTATTTCTCAACATACGATATGTCAGATCTTTGGCGTGCGCACTTGCCAATTTCGCAAGATGCGACCCGTGCCCCCCCATCATCCCGTCAACACCCTCACCACAATTCTACTCAACATCACTTTCGTCATCCTCGTACTCACCACCGTCGCCAGCATGATCATCATCGTCACCGTGGTTGACATCGCCCTCGTCATGATCGCCGACACAGTCCTCATCATTGTCCTCATCATCCGCATCTTCATCTTCACGTTTTGAAGCTGCCCCCGCACCACCGATTCGTTCGTTCGGGCCCCGCGGAGCCCCGCCGCTGGCCGCCGCGCTGGTGCTGCGGGAGCCTGCCGTGGAAGCGGCGGAGCCGCTCGCAGTCCCGCCAGGGGCGGCGGGTGCTGCTGACGCTGCTGCGCTGGCAGCTCTGTCCCAGCTGCCGGATGCTGGCCCCTGCTGCGCAGGCCGCTCCGCAGGACTACGACGCGCCCCCCAGAGGTCTGCCGGGCGTGCAGCAACATCATGCAAGCCAGAGCTGCTCAAAGGGAGCGTCATGGCCATGCGCCGCGTGTGGTGGCATGCACGCTGTACCGCTGCGGGGGTTGCCGCCGTTCTTTGTGTTCCCAGTGCCACTCGGAGTGAACTCGCTCGGGGGAGTATCCTGTGTGCGGGCCGGCGAGCGCGGACACCGTCTCGGGGGACCTCCAGATCATTGCAGGCGCACTGTGCCAGCCCCAGCCAGTTGCTCTAGCGGCCGGTGCAGACGTAGACGCGCTCTTGGACAAGGCGTCTTGGGCCGCGACACTTGAGAGGGTCGCGGCGCGCCCCTCGCTGGGGAACGGAACTTGGAGCGCGTGCCCCTGGAGATCCGCGACCACGCGGCGATCGTCAATCGCGACGCACTACGGGAGCTCTCGCTGAGGGGCATGCTGCTGTGGCCCGTGACTCCGCGGCGGCTCGGGTGGCCTCGCTGTGGATTTGGGCCCTGCCAGGCTTGCTGCTGCGGCCGGTGCCACGTGACGGGCGCCATGCTGGGCCGACGGCTGCCGCCGCCCGGGGAGGCCAGGCCCTGGATGATCATGCTGCTGCCGACGTCCGTCCGCCCAGCGGGGGCCCCGCGCGACCCTCCGCCGCCGGCTGCAGCTTGCAGAGCTGGGCCGGCGCCGGCAACCTGTCGATCTCTGCGCTCATGACCGCCAGGCCGATGCGGACCAGCAGCTTGGCGCATCCGCGCTGCTGACAGACCGTCCGCATTGGACATCAACGAGAGGCACAAGCGAGTCATCGCAACGGTCGGCGAGAAGGGCACCAATCATACTAGTGGCGTGCTGTTGGACACGCCGCGGCCAGTGCGCACTGCTGCGCTGGCGGAGATGCTGGACCTCGTCGCGGTCGAAGCAGACGCGGAGGAGCGGGCGACGATGGTGCGGGCTGCAACGGCAAGGCGCCGCGTGCCCGAGCTGCCCCCTCTTCTCGCCAGCCGTTGGGCTGCTGGCTGCTCCGCGGTGTGGCAGAGGGTGCGAAGTGAGTGGCTGCGGATCGAAACGTGGAGGGCGTCTGCAGGGTTCCCGCCTCATGCAAGTGCTGTTGAACCTCGGCATCGCCGACGCCATGCGGGGCGTGCAGGAGCCTGACACGATCATGCTCTTTCCCAAAGCCGCCTCGCTGGAGCAGCCGACGATCGGCACCTCGCCGGGGGGGCCGGCGGACGTCGCTCCCGATCTCTCCTCTCGAGGGGGGGCGTCTGGCCTGTCGAAGGCACCGCCTTCGCAGCGTGGAGTGCGCAGTCGCGTTCCCTGGGCTGGATGCCCGCGGCGCTGCGCCAGGTTCGGCGGCCCGCGGGCTCCCGGCCCGCGTGCGGCGCGAGCGCCGCGGGCTCCTCCTCTTGGGCACCGCGCGTGGCGGCTCGCGCGCGATGGCATTGGCGGAAGAGGTGGCCATGGAGGGCCCTGCTGTGCAGCGCGCCGACCAGGCCAAGTAGGTCTGCGCTGCCCTCTGCGCCCTGGGGCGCTCGCGGTGCCACCCGTTCGCAGCACAGGTGGCGTGGACCATCCTAGGTCCTAGGTGCACTCGCCAGCCCGCAAACTCGAGTGCTGTATGCGTTCATGCAAGAGTGGCGTTCTTCATGTTGCGAGGGAGCGGGTGCAGGCCGCAGTTGTTCGCGTCCTGGACGTCCTCACAGACGCCCCTGCAGACAGCGTCGACGTGGAGACTGCGCGGTTGCCTGGGTGCCTCGGCGGCCATGGCTTGCGCCTGCCTGGCGAGATGGTGGCCGACGCCAGCCACTTCGCGTGCTGGACAGTCCATGCGGCGGACGTGCGACGACTCGCGCAGGCCATGGGCCGTCCCTTGCACCACGACCCGGGCGCCGAGCTCGTCGGGGCAGCTGCGGCGCGCCTGCGCGAATTAATCGTCATCGAGCACGGGCGTGCCCCAGCATTCACTGCGAAAGCTGAGTCAGAGTACGCCGACGCTCTATTCTATCTGGACGCGCTGGTCCAGGATGTTTTCCGCTTCGTAGGCGTCATCGACAATTCGTCCCCTGCCGTCTCCCCCCGCGCTCAGCAGATCACGTGTGAGGCCAGGGCCGCCGGGTCGCCGGCCACCACTGCAGACGCCGCCGCCGCGCGGCAGGACTTGGAGGACGCTTGCAGGCGGCTGCTGTGCCGGCTCTTCCGCGACACGGACGCGCTGCGGACGGGCTGGTTTTGGACCGGGTCAGGGGCGGACACAAAACAAACGGCGCGCCAACCTGCTCCAATACGCCAGGCGCGGCATCGGCACGTTTTGGCTCGCCACCCCCCCGTGCGACGTGGATATGGGTTGGCTCCGCGACGTGGCACGTCGCCTTCTGCCGCTGCTTTGGGTCGGCGCTGGCCCGCCAGGCGCCGTGTGCAGTTTGCAGAGATGCGTCGCCGTGGACGGCGAGACGGCGGAGCCGCGCGGGACCGAACCTCTCGGCAGGCGCGCCGCGCTTGCTCGCCGCACCTGCTCGGGCGTGCGCGCGCAGCGCCATCTTTTTTTCGGACGCGCACAGGCGTTGTGCGAGGCATCGGGGACGAGCTGCGGGCTGCGGGCGCCCTCGTCGGCGTCGAGCGCTGGGTGCTGGAGCTCCACGGCGCGCGCGCGGACGGGTGGGTCTGGGAGGCCGTCGCGGAGCTCGTGGTCGGGTTTGTCGCGATCGCGCAGAAGTGGCGTGCTCGACGCCAGCGTGCATTCGCCCCTGGGCGGGCGCGCTCCCCGCCGCAAGCAGGGTCGCAGGATCGGCGGCTGCAGCGGGTGACCGGCGCAAGGAGGCCCGCTAATTGACATGACATCGCAGGCGCTCGCTGAGCGCGTCTGCGCGCTCGTTGCCGTCTGTTGCGTGGACGCGACCCTGGCCGCCCACGGCTGCTAGCGGAGGGGCGGCGGCGCCCACATTTCCTATTTTCCCACTATTGTGTTGCTGCTCTCACGCAGCAACACGATAGTGGGAAAATCCGATTTCCCCACTATTGTGTTGCTGCCTGAGAGCAGCAACACAATAGTGGTTGACGCCCAGATTTCCTATTTCCATTTCCTATTTCCTATTGGTTTCGGCGCGCAGGAGGTGCGTGGAACATCACCCGCATCATCACCACACCATCATCATTACCATCATCGTCTTCGTCATCACCACCGTCAGCCCAACCGTCATCATAATGAGCATGACCGTCAACGTCGTCATCATCATCGTCGTCACCGTCCTTGTCACCCTTCATGTCGTCATCGCAGGCACGATCTTCCGTACAATCATCATCTTTATCCGCATCCACATCACCATCATAAACCTCGTCGTTGCTGTTGCCGACGTTATCATCACCCGCGCGCCCGCCCCGTGGATGTGCACGTGCCAGCACATTCCGACTGACTACTGCACCCGCCCATTTGGGAACAAGGTGTATGCGGATGTGCTGGATTTATGTTCGACCAGTGCAGTGTGCTGCAGCGTGAAGCCCGTTGTTATCTGCACCACGTGAATTGCGCCACGTAACACTTACCACGTGCGCTGGCCCACCGCGCTTCGGCGCGATACGCAATCCACTTCGCTGTCCCCAGGCGTTCACGTCCCGACCCTTTCTCAGCCTCTCGCCTCTCGGAGCGGAGCGACACGCCATCCGCTTGCAAGGCATGGCGTGTCGCCCGAGCCGCCGCGGCGACACGCCATGTAAATTATCCGGACCGTGTAGACTGCACCTCGTAGATCGGTACCTCACCGGTTGCGTAACGTACACTGCGTCACAATAGTCGCACTGCGTTGAATGCACCCCCCAAAATTGAATTATCTAGAACGTCGGTCGAGTAAACCGCTGTTCGGGGCCCGCGCTGGAACACATATTTCGTCCATTTCTTCATGGATCCGCCCGCTCGTCCTGAAACCGATCAACACATGTGCGGAACCGACAGAAGTTCGATAGTCTCCGACGGGCTCTCGCGGGAGGGGCGGGGACACAACAACACTCACGCGAAACCTGCGCTTGAGCGACGGCAAGCATCGAGCCTCACATGCGCCCTGCTTGAAGCAGCCCTGCCTTAATTAGTTGTGGCAGCTGTGCCCCTGCTCATGGGTTGCTCGTGGAAGCTGTACCGTGGTCGCGGCGCCCGGGCGGATGCGCAATAGTGTTTGAACGTGCCTCTATGCTGGCGTTCCGCTTTGCATTGAGGCGGGTTTTAAACGCGAGCGGAGGGCGCGCCCTCCGCTCTGAACTTTTCGTGCCCAGGCACGGCCAGGTTCGAGGCGCGTAGGTCAAGGCGGCTGTGCGAGGATTTGTACAGGGTCTCACGCGCGTTGGCGAGGAAGTGTGCCTGTTGAAGCGCCTTTGTTAGCTTCTTGCAAAGCTTGAGGGAGTTCATGTCGTTGCTGAAATTTCTCATTTCTGCGCGCTCGTGTGTCATTGCGTGTGGGAAATGGTCAATGTCGGGGAATCGAATGGAGGAGCAGCTCGGCTGGAACGGGGGTGTGGGCAGCCAGTCCTTCATGATGCCTTCTCCCATTTGTGATGGCACGTGCTCGCATAATGCTCAACGTGCGCAAGGGGGTCATCAAAAAGACATGTGTTGGGGGGGTGGCTCTCCAAGATGATGGCCCGTTGTCTTGTCGCATCGTGCGAGAGCCGTTCCAGACCAGACAGGAGCCGTGCCTTCACGGCACGCTGGTTGAAGATCGCGTGCATGAGTGTATGTGCAACAGCACGTTGTGTCGACAGCCCGAGGAGAAAGGTACAACCACCGTCGCCGGCTCCATGGGCAGGGATTGTCTAAACATTTGTGACCGCATGCCCGACCCCGGCAGAAGGCCCATAAGAAGAGGCATTGTACATATGTATTTACATCAGTGGCTCACAGGAGGGACGGCTATACATATATATATATATATATATATACACACGTCTATAATATGTAGGACTGTCCCTTCTGTAATGTACCAGCCATGCGCCTTGTTGCATACATGGTTTGCGACCAGGGTCGCCTCCGTACCTGGGTTGTGGGTGAGAGGCTTCTTACATGTGTGTAGGAGTTTCGTTGGGCACCTTCGGGGGCCTGTTCGGGGCGTCCTGGTGATCTCGGAAGCCATCTTGGGGTTGGAGGCTCGATATGTCAGTTCGAGCTCCTCTTCCTGGTCTTATCTTGGGCCGTCTTGGAGGCCTCTGGGGCACTCTTGGGGCCTCCTCGGCCGTCCTGTGGCAATCTTGGGGGCCTCGGGGGGCCCTCTCGAGCGCTCTTCGGCTCGAAGCGCAGAGCGTAAGATGCGAAAGCCATGCAGAGACGTAGGATGGCCCAATCATGTGGGCCTCTGACTCCGCCCACCAGGGCCTTGAAGACAGCCCAAGATGCGCTCACGGGGGCTCCGGGGGTCCTCTCGGACATTCACGGGAGCCTCTTGGGACCTTCTGTGGCCGTCTCTGGCCTCCTTGGGACAGTCATGCGGTGGACGCTCCACCCAGTGGTTATGGCACGTTCGCGGACAGACCTTCGGCTCCGCCCGCGATGTGACACCATAGCCGCTATAGAATATGCACGGGAAGTGAACATATCAAGTGCACAGTACCTGTGGGATGGCAAAGCCGAATTGCGTTGAGAACGGCGCGCGAGAGTGGGAGGGTGGTGAACACACACACACACACCTGTACACATACGTGCATGCACATATTTGAAGGTGTGTGCACCAAGCTTCCTGTGGCATACCCCGCCTCAGTCGCGGAGCGACGTCGCAATTCATGCAGGATGCCTTCACCACTGAGCTCTCCCGAAGTGGCTTTGTAGCGATGTATGGCCATAGCGATGCATTGCCTACTGAGGACCTCTGGGGCACCTCTCGGTGGTCTCTCGGTGACCTTTTCGGAGATTCCCGAGGGCAAGCGGAGGTCAACGCAGCCATGCACATAGGTATGAGAGCGATGCCCTGCTCAGGACGTCCCCGAACCAGGTTTCCGGCGCCAGGATTCGCGTCGTGCCGTGGGGCCCTTGGAGTCCCCCTGGGCCAATTTTCCTTTCCAAGCTTCTTCAATCTCCGTGCTCCTCTTCCTCCTCCTCCTCCTCCTCCTCGTTCTCCTCCTGCTCCTCCTCCTCCTCCTCCTCCTCCTCCTCCTCCTGCTTTCCCCCTGGGCCAATTTTCCTCCTTCCTCCGGCCCGAGGACGGGCCTGGAAGTCTGGACGTCGAGGAAATTCAGTGTCGTTCAACCGACCCCCATCCCCATCCCCATCCCCTTGGAGACCCCCCCCAAATTTCCCCCCCCCAGTTGGGGATACACCCCTCGGAACCCGAAGGGAACGGCCTACATCCCCATCTAGGGGGGTAAATCGACCAGTGGGGCCCAGGCCACGCCGCTGGGGATAGGGATCAAATCAACGAGGCTCAGAAACACAGGATGGTCGGAGTCACGAAGAAAGCCGTCCGAGTAAGAAGCAGCCTCGAAGCCGAGCGTGCGGTTTGCGCCTGCCTCTCCTGGCCCCGCCGCCCCCTCCTGCTCCCGAGGTTCTACCGCCACATGCAGAAGTACTACGTGCTGCACGCAATCGTGCTGCCGATTGTCCAGAGGGGACACGACGAAGGAGGAGGAGGAGGAGGAGGAGGAGGAGGAGGAGGAGGGGGAGGAGATGGGCACGGCAGGTTCGTGTCGTGGCAACGCGACGGCGACCCCGTCGAAGGCGTGAAAGGTTGAGCGCCGCCAGTGGTCCAGAATCTGCCACTATGGAGAGGCGATCGAAGATCCGAGTATTGTTCGAGGTTGAACGATCCACGTGGTTTCAGATACCAATGCCTGGATCGTAACGACTCGAAATTCCCGTAGGTAAGGGTGCGTGCGCGGGTGGAGGATGAGGAGGCGGATGCAGAGGAGGGAGAGGATGACGAGGCTTGTAGCGGACTGTAGCGGCGATGGCGGCTGCGAGCGACGCCTTCAATCGCAAAACGTCTGGGTGAACCAAGGCAGCCCAAGGGTGCATTTCACTTCCGCGGACCACCTGGGAAGCGCGGGGGAATCTGTTTGGCCGCAGGCGGAGGGGTACATCCCGAGGACCAGCACTTGGGCAAGTAGCAGACTTGATCCCCAGACCGCCTGCTGCTAGCGCCTTCACAGGGCTGCAAGTCTCCCTCGAGGGCCTTCTATCCTGGGGTTCTGGGCTCCCCCGGCAACCGCCCCGACGGTAGAAGTTTGCCCAACCATCCTGTGGTGTTGGGTCCTCGCTTTGCAGAGACGGCGCCCCGCGTTCTCCTCTCTCCTCTCCTCTCCTCTCCTCTCCTCTCTCCTCTCCTCTCCTCTCCTCTCCTCTCCTCTCCTCTCCTCTCCTCTCCTCTCCTCTCCTTCTCGTCCCCTCTCCTCCTCCTCCTCCTCCTCCTCCTCCCTCTCCTCCTCCTCCTCCTCCTCCTCCTCCCCCTCCTCCCTCCTCTACCATCAGCAGCAGCAGCAGCAGCAGCAGCAGCATCATCATCATCATCATCATCATCATCATCATCATCATCATCATCATCATCATCATCATCATCATCATCATCATCACCCGTTGCAGCACGCCCCTCGAACGT
The DNA here is from genome assembly GCA_963575745.1 of Prorocentrum cordatum. Classification (NCBI taxonomy): domain Eukaryota; class Dinophyceae; order Prorocentrales; family Prorocentraceae; genus Prorocentrum; species Prorocentrum cordatum. The sequence goes on along the minus strand of CAUYUJ010001113.1, from coordinate 1,854,887 downwards.
TTCGTGGCCCCATAGGCCATAGGGAGCTCCACCGAAGGTCTCAGCGGGTGTGCCCGCATGCGTCCCCCACACCCATTTCGGCACACCCCTCACACGTTTCGTGGTACCATAGGGAGCTCCACCGAAAGTCCCAGTGGGTGTGCCCGCATGCGTCTCCCACACCCATTTCGGCACACCCTTCACACGTGTCCTGGCCCCATGGCACACCCATGTCGGCACACCCCTCTGACGTTTCGTGGTCCTCACACGTACGGCCAGGGTGGTAGGTAGGGGCATGTGGTGGCACTTCATTGTCGTCATTGTTGTCATCATTGTCGTCATTGTCGTCATTGTCGCCATTGCCATCATTGTCGTCATTGTTGCAATCATTGCCGGCATTGTCGTCATTATTGTCGTCACTGTCGTCATTATCGTCATTGTCGCCATTGTCATCATTGTCCGTATTGTCATCATTGTCGCCATTGTTGTCATCGCATTCCATAGCATTGTTGCTCCGCTTGTTCGTGTAGCCGAGCAGGCCCTAAGGCAGAGTCCCGATACGCAACCATTGGGGCGAGCAGCAAAACATACAGAGCATAACTTGTGTCTTGATTATCATCATTCTCTCTATTTGCTGTGCGGTCGCATTCCGCTTCTCGATTGAAAGCGGCCCCTGATGACTCAGGACGAGAGGCCTTCCTTTGCTAACGATGCGGGTGCACTCGACACGCCGACCAGGCGCAACAGCAGATCACCACATCGCCTGGAAGGCCGCGGGCCTGAGCAAAGAACCGCCAGGCGCCCCCTAACACATTGTCAACAGGAGACCGCCCTGCAATCAGCTATGACTCGCTTGGCCGACGCCCAGACGGACCTGCAGAGGACGATGACCACGCTCACCATGACGATGTTGGAGAGGGACAACAATCTGCAGCAGGCCATGGCGGCTCTGATGCAGCAAGCCGCCGGAGGCGCAGCTACCGCCAGCGCAGCCGCCCAGGCTGCAGCCACGGCGGCCGCTGCAGGCGCTGCCATGCAGTCAGCTGCTGGCGCCACGCCTCTTCCCCTACCGCTCAACGGGCAAGGCTTGCCCGCATCCAGAGGGAGCTAGACGAGGCCTTGAACAAGTCCTGGCGAAGATGGGAAACAAATTGTGTGGAGTGGTAAACACCAGGAGGCGCGTGAGCACGATCGATGCAATCCTTGACGGCTACGTGTCCGACCTGAGTGGGGGCCTACGGTACCCCACAGGAATTCGGCCTGTCCCGGCGTCCAAAAAGTCTGGCAGAGTTGGACCAGCCGTATGAGACCGTCAAGGAAGACGATTTCGTGTTCACTTGCGTTGTCAAGCGCGGTGCAACCCACAGGGAGGCTATGCAGTGCATCCACTGGCATTGCTCCCGCGAGATCAAACGCATCGAGCGGGCCATTGTGGCTGGCAAGCTCGCGGCAGCAACGTCTGCGGCAAAGAGTGAGAGTTTTGCAAACTGGCCGAGGCTATCGTCCACGACGCGTCCTCGGAGGACTGCGCCGAGAAGCTTTGCCTGGGAGAGCCCATGCACGAGGCTATCCCCACAGACAGCGTCCGAACCAAGGTGCTGAAGATGCACGAGCAGGCAGTGGACACTTTCAATAAGGAAGAACTTGACCGATATCACAAAGCAAGCAAGAAGGAGGCTGTTCGGAAGCAAAAGGAGGTCGAGCTCTTCAAGGCGAATCCTTCCGAAATGTTGGAAAAAGTGGTGGACCGCCGCATCGAAGCCAAGCTCGCCGCCGAGTCGCTCGTGGCCGCCCCAGAGCAGCCATGCGACGTCGCCATGCAGTCCGCTCAGGCCGCAGGGGCCCCGCCTGAAAGGCGATTGCTGATCGAGGCTATCCGCGGCGCCACCAATCCAAAAAACGTCAGCCCGAGGGGTGGGGGCCCGCCCACCCACGAAGTGCAAACCCAAGGGCAAGAACGGTGGCAAGGATGGCAAGGGCCTCAACGAAGCTGGAGACGGCAAGGGCGGCAAGAAGCCAGGCGGCAGAGCCTGGAAACCCGGCGGCGGGCGCAAAGGGCCAAGCGGCGAGCCTCGTCCCTGAGCCGCATGCTCGGTCGACTCATCCACGGGTGCGGCACGGGCGACATATTGACGTTGGCTGCTTGGGAAGCGCACGGTTCTCTCGTTCAGCAGTGCATTCCCTTCGAAAGGAGGTCGGTTGACACTGGCCGTTTCCCTTGGCGAGTCGTGGTTCGTGCGCAGACACCGCAGTCACATCTTCCGAAGTAGCGCTTTGCTAAACATGGGAGCCATCACTCCTCAAGGTAACAGTTTTGTCAACCAAATGAAGTGGCTTTGGGCTCTTCGGCACAACCACCACGCGCAGAGCATTGCTGTTCCCAGGGACAGGCGGACGCCAGCGTGCAATGTGGTTCGCGATGCTTCTTTCACCCTTTGGTTGGGCCACTTGCGCAACTGGTTGTGCCAGACTGCCCTGGCAGCTCCGAGACCGTTTTAACGCTGCCAACGATACTGGTCCAACGTAGCCGGTTTGGAACAGCTTGTCTTGTTTTTGTTGGAAGGCTGTGAGTCTGCTGCAGTTCCAAACGACAAGAGCAGCAGGTCCTCGATGGTCTTGCGTGCAGAGATGTCCAGAATCACAGATTCAGTTCTTAGCTCAAGTGTGTACTTGCGCGGGGCTTGCAACGAGCACGTTGTCACGGGCACTGTGCGAAGGTATCATCACCTCTTTCGACTTGTTGGTGCTACAGCCCAAGACGAAGCTCTCGGGCCGCTTGTGTCAGAAACACACGGCGCAACAACTCCCACGCAGTTTCCGTGCTGCATCTCACGGTGAAGGACCGCAAGCAGGATGGTGAAGTCACGTGCCGACCCGTCCATGCCACGCCAAATTTCATGCCCTCTGGGCTGAACTCCTGGCTCCGGGCAGTCCTGGCTAAGAAGCTGGACGAGATCTCGCCACAGCTGATCAGTGACTCGTGGGATCTCAAGGACCAGCCCATCCACGCGGAGGCAGCGGCCCCGCGGGGTGCAGCCTCCCCCCGGTTGTGCCCTCCTCCCTGGCCGTTGCGGGCCCCAGACAGGGCCCTCGCGGCCTGAACAAGGGAACGCTCTTAGCTCAGACCCCCTCGTGTCGTGAAGCAAACACGACGGGAGGTTCTTCGGTCCTTTCGGCATCCGGGGCCCCTTGCCTGGCCTCGGGGCCGTCAAGAAACGACTCAGGATTTGAAGCCTGTCCCGGGGAAGGGGCCCAGACCTTTGGGATCGATGTTGCGAAAGAATCACAACGTCTGGGGTCTGGGATGGCTCTGAGAAGCGGCAGGGTCAATTCTGTACCGCGTCCAAAATCATGACCGTGAGAAAGAGAAATGTAAAGAAACGGCTCGCCGAAACGGGCAACAAAAACGGTTCCGGGCTTGGGGCCCGGGCCAGAACCGGAAACAAACACTGCGACGGAGCCAGGAAGCAAACACGGCGCCGTAACGGGAAAACGAAAACGGCAGAACGAATACGGAGCAAAGGCGGTTTAGTCGTTCCCAAGAGTCATTGAGGGCGTGTTCGCTCGAGGGAAGCTAACTACAGTTAAGTCGGGCATGTCCTTCTTCATTAGGAGTATTCAGAAATAGTCAGAAAATGGTGGAGGCGACGATGGTTTGATTATTTTAAAATCATTGAGTATATGTTGATTTTTCACGTTCGTCGCAAATCCCTCTGTAGGGGGACATGCTCGATCTAAGGTTACGATGTTCCAACCGACTTTAGCCTTGACCACCATAAAGAAGTCTGAGCAGCAATAGAGTGCAGAAACCGGGGGGTTCTCACGTGTCGGGCCCTGGGAGGCGATGATCGTTCGACGCTGTTTCGATACTTTGATTGGTGCTCTAAAATTGTTCTAGGGTGTGGTCCTCAAGTACGATGTGAGCAGCATAGGCCTGGGGTAAGGGCGCGCTAGGCTGTGTGTGTCTTCCGTGACGACCCTACCACTGGGGGCAAGTATGCTGGCCAAACAAACTTTGGCCAAGGAGGGTCAAACGTTTGACCTTTTGGGGAGATCTCGGGCCGTTTTGGAGCGTGGGACGCTTGGAAAGGCGAGAACTTACAAGTCTTTACAATTATGTAGGGTGGATTAATAATTTTGCCTTTGGAGGCCCTGTCGGGGGGTCTCTCGGACCCTTATCGGGGCGCCTTGAAAGCCTCTTGGGCCGTCTTGCGGCTATCGTGGGTGTTTCGAGGGGATCTTTGACCGCCTCGGGGTGCCCATGGACCGTCTGGGAGCACTCCTGGGGTTCTCTTGGGGTTCTGGGGGTAGTTTTAAGTCGGGCCTGTCCCTGCACAGGAGAAACATTCACAAATGGTCACAACCAAGAACTGTTGGGGGATTTTTGGATGTTTTTTTGTTTTTAATTGATTTTCATCCAAAACCCCTCTGTAGGGGGACAGACCCGACCTAAGGGTAGTTCGTGGCCAGCTCAGCGCTCAGGGAGCTCACGTGGCACACCTTGGGAATCCTGGGACTTCCTAAGGTCGAATTGGGGGCCGCGGCCCTTCCGAACATTGGAGGGAATTCCTTGAACAGTCACCACTGGCTGGTGGGCCGTGGGGCAATCCACTACGAGCTGAAGGCACGGTGGCGGAGCTGCTTCCAGCGTGGTAATTCCTTTCCGCCCCCACAAAACTCGTGCCTTTTCTATCCTCCTTGTCCTCCTCCTGGTCCTCCTTCCCCGCCCTCCTCCCTCCTTGTCCTCCTCCTTGTCCTCCTTGTCCTCCTCCTCCTCCTTGTCCTCCTCCTCCTCCTTGTCCTCCTTGTCCTCCTCCTTGTCCTCCTCCTTGTCCTCCTTCTCTATCCCCCTTGTCCTCCTCCTGCTTCCCCTTGTCCTCCTCCTTGTCCTCCTTCTCTATCCCCCTTGTCCTCCTCGCTCCCCGCCCTCTTCCTCTTCCAGATGACCTCGGCCCGCCGAGTGATCCCGCTCGCGCACCAGATCCTGCTCACTACCCTCACACGTCGCCCAGACATCGCCACGATGGTCACCGTCATCACGACCAGCCTTCTCGTTACCATAGCCGCATTTGTCCATCACTGTCGTCGTTGACGACATGGCATAGTGATCGTCATCGTCATCCGCACTGTCCACCACCATCACCATCACCATCACCACATGTTTTACTAACATACATTGCATCGCAATCATCAGCACCATCATCTTTAGCATCAGCATTACCAGCATCATCATTATCATCTTTACCGTCGTCGTCCTCGTTGTCGTCGTCGTCATCGTCATTGTTATCGCCATTACCACCATCATGACCATCATCACCATCAGCATCACCAGTATCGTCATCACATTGTAGCCATGTTCACCACCAACATAATCACCACCATCATCAACACCATCCACATCATCATCAACACCATCATCATCATCATCATCACCATCATCATCATCATCATCATCATCACCATCACCATCACCCTCATCATCGCAGTAATCATGATCCTGATCATGTGCATGACCGTGATCACCACGGGCATCATCATCAGCAGCAGCACCCTCACCACCATCAGCGTCATCACCCTCATCACCACCACCACCCTCACCACCACCACCGTCAGCATCAACATCATCATCAGCATCACCAGCAGCAGCAGCGTCACTGTCATCATCGTCACCATCGCCCCGAAGAGGCGCCACGACGCGCCGACAACGAAAGAAGCGGCGGGCGCGCGCAGGTCGGCCTCTACGCCTGGGGCGGCCTGCCGTACGTGCTGTGGGGCTTCTTCGCACGGGTGCCCCGGGCGCGCGCGCGCGCAGCACGGGCTTTCTTTCTGGGCCCTCGGAGGGGCTCTCGGAGGCTCTCGGAGCGCTTTGGTGGGGCTCCAGAGCGCCTCGGAGGCTTCGGGATCGGGGGTTTCGTAGAGGGAGGGCTATCTCAAGGTGGGGTTAGCCGAAGAAGGACAATGGCATAAACATAAACTTTCGGAGCTCCGCGCGGATCTCTTGGATCTGTGTTGGGGCCCTCCCGCTGGCGCCTCCAGCGCCGCCCCTGGCGGGCTCCGCGCGCCAGGGAGGGGTGCGTGGCGCGGATCCGAGAAATGCGCACGGACCTTCAAAAGCTGATGTTTTTGCAGTTGTTTCTTCTTCTAGTTAGGGAAAAGACCCAGCTGGATATTCACAGTTCCTTCTTGCACGGGCTGGAGCGATTTGCTTGAGCGTGGTTCTCTGTTGTTTGGGGCATAGCGGGCGTTATAGCCCCCAGCCCCCCCCCATATAACGTAACGCCACCTTCCCCCCAGTGCGCCCCGGGCACTGCCGCCGTGCGCATCGGGATCCTCATAGGCGTCCGCATAGAAAATCGCATAGGGGTCTGGTCGGCAGTCGTCGCCGTCGTCGTCGTCGTCATCGCTCGTCGCTCATCGCTCATTGTCGTCGTTCGCGCGGGCGCGGCTGGAGCCTGCTTTTTTATAATAATTATTCCGGGCCGATGACTGCCGTCATCTGGGAGGGAGGGGTGGGAACGTGGCCGAGGACGTTACGTTTCGCGCCGGCGGCGACTGGGAATGCCTAGGACTGACCGAGGACGGGTAGCAGCAGCATGTAGGTGGCGATCCGCACCACAATGCTTGTATACACCTCAGTGTCTGCGTGCACCACAGCGACTGTGTACACCACACATCCTATGTACACCACAGAAGCCGCGTGCAACACAGCGCCAGCGTTTGCCGCAGTACCTGCGGGCACCACAGCTTTTGTGTACACCACAGCGCTTGCGTACACCACATCAGCCGTTTGCAACTCAGCACCAATATACATTACAATGTCCTCGTCCACTATGACGCCTGTGTACACCAAGTCGCCTGTGGTCACCACAGCAACCATGTGCAACATAGCACAGTTGTCGCACATATAAGTTTAGAAGGAATCCTTCTGACAAAATGGAGCGCCTGTGGATTACACAAGAATAGGCTTTATATAGGATTCGGAAAGGAGTCCTTATGGAACAGAGGAACACCGCTGGAATTTTCGAGTCCTCCCGCATCATCCTAATTCTTCCCATATGAGTCCAGGAGCTTCCAGCAGAATTGGCCATCCGAGAACCAAGTGGAACGATTCAATCGACCATTCTGCGGTGCGCGCTGAGATGCGCACTTGCGCTGTAGCGCCGACCCGCGCGACAAGGGGGGGAGGATGAGGGAGGACGACTCGGACGGGGACGACGAGGAGGCGGAGGAGGAGAAAGATGAGGAGGTGGAAAGGTGGAGGAGGTGGAGGTGGAGGTGGAGGTGGAGGAGGAGGAGGAGGAGGAGGTGGAGGGGAAAACGTCCCGTTCTACTATCAACATTTCCTTGGCGTGGTTTTGAGATGTCCGCAGCAGATCCTCACTCACATGCTTCTTCTACCGATCCTGTGCACGCAGGCGCTGTGGTGTGTACCAGCGCTGCGTTGCACGCGGATGCTGTGCTGTAGACAGGCGCTGTGGTGTGCACAGGCGTTGCGGTGCATGCAAGCATTGTGGTGTACACAGGCACTGTGTTGCAAATGATTGCTGCGGTGAGCACATTCGCTGTGGTGTACACCAGCGTCATGGTGCACGCAAGCACTGTGGTGTACTCAGGCGCTGCGTTGCACACGGCTGTTGCGGTGTACGCAAGCGCTGTGGTGTACACGCGCGCTGCTGTGCACGCGAGCATTGTGGTGTACACAGGCGTTGAGGGGCAGACCGCCACCCACATGCTGCTCCTACTTGGCCTTTGTGCTTCGGTAACCTCTAGGTATTCCTGGACGCCGCCAGCGCGGAACGTGATGCCATCTGGGGGGGGGGGCGGGGCCGATGACGGTCGGTAGCCAGGAAATATACAATTGGGCTCCTGTGGTGCCGGAGCCACACGGCAGGGGGGCGGGGGGCGTTACGTTATACCCCCCGCCGAAAATAAAGAAACGTGTTCTTTCTAACCCCACCTCTGCCCCTACCCGAACCTTTACGTCCCCCCGGCAGGAGGGCCTCGGAGGCTTTCGGAGACCCCCTCTTGGACGACCGCTGAGGGGACAAGGGTTCATGATATCTGGCTTAGCCTTGCTTATGAGTCGGGTGTGATCGCCCTAAGCGGTTTACAGGGGGCAGAGATCTGGGCTCAGTGGGGGGAGCCCATTTTCTGGAGTTGCCTAACCCTTTAGCCACCCAGGGCATTCGTAGCCAACTTGTGAGCCAGGTTAGGCCAGACATCGGCACCACCCAAACACGCTTCTGCTATGTGCGCGCCGGCCCCGCTAGGGCAACGCGCACGTTTTGAAATCTAATCGCATAATTTCTGCGGCGGGTGCTCTCCGGCCGTACCGCTCAGGAAACGTTGTCCGACAAGATGTTTTGCTACATTCGGGTCGGGCGAAAGGGGGGGATTGGGAAAGGGGGGGTTACGAAATTTGCTGCATGCAGCTGGTTTCGGCCTCACCGAGGGGCCCATTCCTCGATACATAGCCGCTTCCGGCGCCGGGAGGCGCCTGGAAAATCAGCTACGCGAGCTGATTCTCAAACACCCCCTTTGCTATCCCCCCCTTTGGCCCGACCCGATACATGGTCGGCGCGGACGTGCGCCTCCAACAGAGGCACACATCACTAGTACGTGCATGTCCGCGTGCGGCCCAGGACATGACGCACCCTGACATGTTGCCGCGCCGTCTGCTCCGACGCGCGGCCTCACGTCTTGGGGAGGGCGCCTCCGCCACCAGGGCGAACGCCGCCTCGGGCGCCTCGGTCGCCGTGGGTTCCCCGCGTTGCTGGCTTCGTCTCCTTGGGGCGCGGGGCGCAGGGCTTGGCGTGGGTTCGCCGTGGTGTCGGCGTCGTCCACTTGGGCGCGTCGAGAAACACGCGGCGCACACATCCATTTTACCCCGCCATCGCCTGAGCCCCCCACGCGGTCTTCCAAGCTGCGGCCCTCCGAGGCCTCCGACGGGGGCCATCGCCGAGGGCCTCGGAGGGCCTCGGGGGGCCGGCAGCGGCCGCGCTCTGCCGCTGAAGGGCGTCGTCGTCGTCGTCGTCGTCGTCGTCGTCGTCGTCGTCGTCGTCGTTGTCGTCATCGCAGTAGGGGAGATGAGGATGAGCAAGGTGGGGGAGGAGGAGTTGCAGGAAGGGGTGGGGGTTGGAGGAGTCTGGCCGCTCCCCGTCATGGGGCTCGGGCGGCGAGAGAGGCCCGCGCGCACGCTTGCTGGAGGAGGACGATGGGGCTTGGAGGCTTGGGCAGGGTGGGGAAGGGGAGGGAGGTTTCCTCCTTTACGGCTTACCTTTTATCCCCTTCCTCGGTGTGCCGTGGTGTTGTCTCCTCCGTCTCCTTTCCTGGCCCTCTTGGCCAGTCGAGGGAGCAGGAGGTGCAGACGAGGGGGAGCATCGTGCCCTTTCCTCGTGCCCGGGCATCTGCTGTCCAGTGCCCCCTGCCGCCGGCCCCCTCTCTATCAGAACGGGATACATCAGAGCTGTATTGGGATGTCTGGGCACCGTCTTGATGGCATTCGGGAACGTCATGCTGGGGCGGCTGGCGATGAGCAAAACATATCGAGATTCTGAAACCATTGTTGAACGCTTTGTTCTCTTCTTCGAGCATTTTCTTCCAGTTGTTCATTGGAAGCGCTCTGGGAGCGGCTGGGGATTGATTGTTTCAGGGAGTATTTGGGGACATTGCAGTTTTTCTTTTTTTCTGTTCAGGAGAAGGAGCGTCGCTTTTGGGCAGCCTCCGCGAGGTGGATTCGTAGCCTGGGGGTGCGCATCCCGTGTAATTTACAAGCCATCGTGGCATCGAGGGCGCGAATGTGGCGTAATTTTTCATGGGATCGTGGCCTGGGGGGCGCGAATTTGGCGTAATTCACTAGGGATCGCGTGGCCTCGGGGGCGCGACTGCGGCGTAATTTACAATGGATCGTGGCTTCGGGGGCGCTCACGCGGCGTAATTTACGAAGGGGTCGTGGCCTCGGGGGCGCGGATTAGGCGTAATTTGCGAAGGATCGTGGCCTCGGGGGCGCGAACGTGGAGTAATTTACGAAGGATCGTGGCCTGGGGGGCGCGAATGTGAAGCCCACCGCCGAATTTTTAAGAAACGGCTGGGGGGCGAAACAAAACCAGCGGAGCACATATCCCAATACAGAAAATTGTAGTTTTTCTGCTCCGGAGAGGGGGAGAGCGCCTTTTCGGCAGCCTCCACGGAGCGGATTCGTGGCCTCGGGGGCGCGCCCGCTGCGCAATTTACAAAGATTCGTCGCTTCGGGAACGCGAATTCTGCATAATTTACATAGGATTCTGGCGTCGGGGACGCGAATGTGGCGTAATTTGCAAGGGATCGTGGCCTCGGGGGCGCGAATGCGGGGTAATTTACAAGAGGGATTCTGGCCTCAGGGGCGCGAGCTTTGCGTTATTTGCGAGGGATTATAGCCTCGGGGGGCGCGAGTCTCCAGTATTTTTACGTGTCCCACGCCCCCCCAGGAATTCTGAGAACCCTCTCGGGGGACGCTGACCAGGGCCCTTTTCGGCTCCCCCCCCTCGCGCGGACAGTAACAATTTACAGTAGGAAGCAGAAAGCAGTACTGTAACAATTGAAACTGGAAGCTGGAACTGGTGCAGGGAGCAGCAACCTTAGTCCTCGCAGCCTGATGGCCCCACAAGGGGGCCAGCGGATTCCGTTTGCTGTGTCTTCATCGTTCGTTGAGCTTGGGTCTCCTGCGCGAGAGCCTGTAGCCCCCCCCAAACCTCCAGCGCCACGGATGTTGAAGATCTATGATTTTGTATGTGCGCGCGCGGTGCACGGTTTTTTGTCCAGGTTCTGCTCGAGGCCGCTTCCTCGCTGGGGATTCTGGTGAGTGCTCCCTCTTGGACTTCTCTTGGGCCCCCAGTGGAGCCTTCTTCGGGAGCATTTTTGGTCGCCTTGACGGCCTTCCTGGGCCGTCTTGGGGGCCTTCCTGGTCCGTTTCTGGGGCCCTCTTGAGGGCCTCGTGGGTCGTCTTGGGCCAGTCTTCGGGGCCTCTCGGGCCACCGTGGACTTCCAGAAGACCGGAATGGCAGAAGCGCCAAAACCATGGGAATCCATGATTCGCGTATCTTGAGGCCGTCTTGGGTGTTCTCTGGGGGCTTCTTGGGGCGTCTTGGGCCGTCTCCAGGCCACCCTGGGTGTTGTTGAAGCCTCCCTGGCGTGCTGGGGCCCTTCGTGAGACTTATTGGAAGGCATATCGAGCGCGTAGGAGGCGAGGGAGGGTGACAAGTGGAAGGGGAGACAGCCAAGTGTCTCACACGCCTCGTCACTGCCGGTAAGCGGGTGTCGGCGGATATTGAGCCGGTGGTGGTTTTGTTCGTGTGTTGGCGAGCTTTATCAGGTTTTGCGTGTGCTTGTGTTTGTGTTTGTGTTCTGTTTGTGTGTGTGTTCAGGAGCTTCACCGGGAAATGAATGACGATTTCGACGTGCGCGCGCGGAAGCGCCTGCGCATGGACTTCGTGGTATCGGTTGATCGTGTCTTGTTTCACTGCGCGCCTGTGAGAGTTGCGCGTTGGCGCCGCATGTCTTGTTAATTTGGAGAGTTTGCAGGGGCCAGAGGAGGAGCGGGTACCCGCACCGCTACCCTCCGCCTGTTTTTCCTCGTTGTGCCCCCCTCCGCCCCCCTGGGAGGCCCCCCGTCGCCACCCCTGGATTCGCCACGGAATTCTGGCCAGAACGCTCCCCAGTGATGGTATCGGGGAGGAGGAGGAGGAGGAGGAGGAGGAGGAGGAGGAGGAGGAGGAGGACCAGACCCCCCCCCCTCCCGCCCCGCTTCCGCCCAATGTCAGAACAACGAATAAAAAAAGGCTCACCTGCCATTTCCCTAAAACAGAAGGAAGCAAGCCTTGGTGCAGGCATTGACCGTGAAAAGGAACAGGCTGAGAGATGATCAGCCTCCTGGGCGCGTGGCATAATACGGGGTTCCTGCTGGTCCCTTGCACACTGGTTGTCAGTGCAGGTCCTTCACGCCCAGCGCGTCGCGTGCAGTTGGCGTGAGTAGACGGGAGTCGTCATATTGGATCGATTGGAAGTCTCGCCACGTTCCCTGCCCTGACGTGTCTCATCTATTTGTTCTTGCTACTCTGACTCCTTCTTGTCCTTTTCTGCATCCAATCTTCTCCCCCGGATATAGCCTTTTTGGCTCGAGCATTATTGCCCGTGTGTTTGGGCCTCGCAGGGCCTCCCCGCAGAAGCCGAATCAGATGACGGCGACGCCGATCAGCTCTCAGGACTTCGACCAGGACCCAGGGACGCCGAAGGTGCACCAACACCGACCCTGACCACGCCAATCCTGGACCCAGGATTACCGTCATCGCTACCGTTGCCTCGTCTTCGGCTTCTTGTGCATCCTGGGAGACCCTCGTCACCACCGTTGGATTCGCTTCGAAATTCCGGTCCGAACGCACCCTGGGATGGAGTTGCAGTATCGGTATCTCTTGATTTCTTTGTGGCACGCCTTCCTGACTGAGCCAGGTAGGCGCGCGCGCAGTGAGCCCTGGAAACGACAGGGCCGTTTTTTTTCTGATTCCGTTTTGCCGTTTTAGGCCGGTTCCGACTCCGTGTTTCGCCGGTTCCGTCGCCATTATGTTTCCGGTTCCGGCTCCGGTTCCAATCCTGGAGCCGTTTTTTCGCCGTTCCCTGTCGCCGTTTTTTTGCAGCTTCCATTGTCAAGAAACACATATTCGGAATTTGTGAAAAACAGCCTTGCTGTTTCTGGGGCCCACAAAGTGCGCGCGGCGTCGCGCGCGCACTGCGCACACACTGAGCTCGGAGCCAAGGAGGGACCTCGGCCAGAGAGAGGATCGGTGTGTTGATGTAGAGCTGGCGCCCTCCGACAGTCCTGGCGCCACAAAGGAACCGCATTCACAACGGAGTGGACTTTTCTGGAGGCCCCCCCCTGGGGGAGAAGCCGCCGACCTCGACATGATCCCTCCGGTGGTGAGTGCGGTCGCTTGGGCCGTCGGGGACGCGCGCATCGACCACGACCAGGGATTACTAAGCTGGCTTCGGTGTTCGGACGATGGTCGGCGTGCGCAAGGCATACCCCCCAGGCGTGTACCCTCGCTGTGGCTGTGGTCGCTTGCTGCCCTCGCGAACAGGACTCAGTAGTGGGCGGCAGCTGGGCCAGTGCAGGGTCGGACCGGTCCGGCGGCACGGTGGAGATTTCCCTCTCGGGTGTTGCTAGAAGTACCCCTGGCCCATGGTACCCCCAGGAGTCCCGAGGTGGCCCAGACTGCCTCCAGGGCACCCCTTACGAGGCCCAGAGGGCCCCAGGGAGGAGGAAGAGGAGGAGGAGGAGCGAGGAGGAGGAGCGAGGAGGAGGAGGAACGAGGAGGAGGGGGAGGAGGAGAAGGAGGAGGAGGAGGAGGAGTGGCGAGGAGGAGGAGCGAGGAGCGAGGAGGAGCGAGGAGGAGGAGGAGTTCTAGCAACACCCGACCCTCGACCCTGAGCTGCTGGGCATGCTCTACCGCCGCAGCAGGCGCCGCCTGCGCGACATCCAGGCCAGCTGCCAGGCCCTGCTGAAGCTCGACCGCGCCCGGAGCTCCCTGCGCGTCTCGGGCTCGGAGGATCGAGGGGCCAAGCAACGCACAGTTTTAAGTCGGGCGTGTCCCTCTACAGGAGGAGTGCTCACAAATAGTAAACCAAATAGTCTGGGGACGATTTTTGACAATGTTTGACTATGTTTGGGCTTCTGCTGGTCATTTTTCCCGGACAGGGCGCAGGCCCAGGGTTCTCTTTTAGAGGTTTACCCCTGGATCTGACGGCTGTAGGGCCGGCGGATTTCTTTTGCGATAAATAACGAGGTCGCGCAGGGCCCGCGAATTATCAGTTGAGGATGTCTCGAGCGAAACGTTTGTTTTTCAGAATGTGTTGAGGATGTCTCGAGCGAAACGCTTGTTTTGTGTTATAGATTGCCCTCTCCTGGGGACCTGAATTCTGAGGATCGCTCAAGTGGATTGCTTGTTTTCACATGCCCAGGTCTTGAGGATGTCTCGAGCGAGACGCTTGGTGTCACGCCTCCAGGTGGCCCAGACAGATGTCTAGCATGAGGACTTGTTGAGGATGTCTCGAACCAGAGGCTTGTTTTCACGTGTCCAGGTCGCCCAGGCGGATGTCTAGCATGAGCATTTGTTGAGGATGTCTCGAGCGAGACGCTTGTTTGCACGTGTCCAGGTTGCCCAGGCGGATGTCTAGCATGAGGATGTGCTGACAACGTCTTGAGCGAAACGCGTGTTTTCACGTGTCCAGGTCGCCCAGGCACAGCACAGCCCTCGGCACGGTGCATCAATGTCGATACCCTTAGCATTGCAGCCTGGCATGTTGCCACGTTCTGCGGAGCGTCCCGTGGCGAGTCCCCCTGGCACGTCGCGCGGTGCACCTCCACTGGCACGTTCCGTAGCGCGTCCCCTTGGCACGTCCCGCGGTGCGTCCCCATGGCACGTCCCCTGGCACGTCGCCTGGCGCGTCCCTTGGGACGTTCCGCGGCGCGTCCTCTTGGCATGTTCCCTCTGTCGGTTAGTTCTGGGGCAGCTACCATCTGCTCAGGCAGCTCGAGCTTACGATCCAGATCAGTTCGGTGAGGACTCGGATGCCAGGGAGGATTCGATCCACAACACTGTATAGAGCACGATCGCGGCATGGCACATCGCAGTTCAGCACGGCCCAGCACAGCACAGCCGTCGGCACGGTACATCAAGATCGGTATTTTCAACTATGCACCTTGGCACGTTCCTTGGCGCGTTCCGTGGCGAGTTCACCTGGCACGTCGCGCGGCGCGTCCCCTGGCACGTCCCTCGGCACGTCCATTGGCACGTTCCGTAGCGCGTCCCCTTGGCACGTCCCGCGGTGCGTCCCTATGGCACGTCCCCTGGCACGTCGCCTGGCGCGTCCCTTGGGACGTTCCGCGGCGCGTCCTCTTGGCATGTTGCCTCTGTCGATTAGTTCTGGGGCAGCTACCATCTGCCCAGGCAGCTGGAGCTTACGCTCCAGATCAGTTCGGTGAGGACTCGGATGCCAGGGAGGACTCGATCCACAACGCTGTATAGAGCACGATCGCGGCATGGCACATCGCAGTTCAGCACGGCGTAGCACAGCACAGCTCTCGGCACAGTACACCATCATCGATACATTCAGCATTGCATGTGCCCGTCGCCCAATCAGGTGTCTTTGAAACGTTGCAGCGCCTTACATTTCTATATTTTTTTCCGGGTTCGTGGGTCGATCATGCTTTTATTCCCCATATCCTAAGGATTGGGGTTCTTGTTATTACTCTGACGCCTCCCACTCCTCCTCCTCCTTCTTCCTCCCGCTCGCGCCTCCCTCCTCCCAATGATAATCACCAGATAAGACAAGACAAGATAAGATACTACAAGATAAGATAAGATAGCACAAGATATGATAAGAAGAGATTTCAAGATAAGATAAGATAAGTTAAGCTCACACTCACACTCTCTCATGATCACAAAACGCTGCCAGGGGCATCATTTGGGAGCCCCAAGGGGGAGCCACCCTGGCTGATCTCACGAGCCCGTTCGCGCCGATTTTGGTGGGACGTCTCAGCTAGAATTGCCGTTTGGCGCCCCCAACATGTATCTCTTGAGAGCCTCATGGTCACAAAACGCTGCCAGGGGCATCATTTGGGAGCCCCAAGGGGGAGCCACCCTGGCTGATCTCACGAGCCCGTTCGCGCCGATTTTGGTGGGACGTCTCAGCTAGAATTGCCGTTTGGCGCCCCCAACATGTATCTCTTGAGAGCCTCATGGTCACAAAACGCTGCCAGGGGCATCATTTGGGAGCCCCAAGGGGGAGCCACCCTGGCTGATCTCACGAGCCCGTTCGCGCCGATTTTGGTGGGACGTCTCAGCTAGAATTGCCGTTTGGCGCCCCCAACATGTATCTCTTGAGAGCCTCATGGTCACAAAACGCTGCCAGGGGCATCATTTGGGAGCCCCAAGGGGGAGCCACCCTGGCTGATCTCACGAGCCCGTTCGCGCCGATTTTGGTGGGACGTCTCAGCTAGAATTGCCGTTTGGCGCCCCCAACATGTATCTCTTGAGAGCCTCATGGTCGCAAAACGCTGCCAGGGGCATCATTTGGGAGCCCCAAGGGGGAGCCACCCTGGCTGATCTCACGAGCCCGTTCGCGCCGATTTTGGTGGGACGCCTCAGCTAGAATTGCCGTTTGGCCTCCCCAACATGTATCTCTTGAGAGCCTCATGGTCACAAAACGCTGCCAGGGGCATCATTTGGGAGCCCCAAGGGGGAGCCACCCTGGCTGATCTCACGAGCCCGTGACGAGAGAGAGAGAGAGAGAGAGAGAGAGAGAGAGAGAGAGAGAGAGAGAGAGAGAGAGAGCGAGAGAGAGAGAGAGAGAGAGAGAGAGAGAGAGAGCGAGAGAGAGGGAGAGGAGAGAGAGAGAGAGAGAGAGCGGAGAGAGAGAGAGAGAGAGAGAGTTGAGAGAGGAGACAGGCGAGAGAAAGAGAGAAGAGAGAAGAGAGAGAGAGAGAGAGAGAGAAGAGAGAAGAGAGAGAGAGAGATAGAGATAGAAGAGAGAGAGAGAGGAGAGAGAGAGAGAGAGAGAGAGTGGAGAGAGAGGGGGGGGGAGAGAGAGAGAGAGAAGAGAGAGAGAGAGAGAGAGAGAGAGAGAGAGAGCGAGAGACGAGAGAGAGAGAGAGAGCAGAGAGAGAGAGAGAGAGAGAGCGGGAGAGAGCGAGGGAGAGCGAGAGAGAGCGAGAGAGAGCGAGTGAGAGCGAGAGAGAGAGAGAGAGAGCGAGAGAGAGCGACAGAGAGCGAGAGAGAGCAAGAGAGAGCGAGAGAGCGAAAGAGAGAGAGAGAGAGAGAAGAGAGAGAGAGAGAGAGAGATAGAGAGAGAAAGAGAGAGAGAGAGAGAGAGTAGAGAGAGAGAGAGAAGAGAAGAGAAGAGAGAGAGCGAGAGAGAGAGAGAGAGGAGAGAGTGAGAGAGAGAGGAGAGAGCAGAGAGAGAATAGAGAGAAGAGAGAGAGGAGAGAGAGAGAGAGAGAGCAGAGATAGAGGCAGAGAGAGAGAGGCACAGAGAGAGAGGCAGAGAGAGAGAGAGAGCAGAGAGACAGAGGCAGAGAGAGAGGCAGAGAGAGAGAGAGAGGCAGGGAAAGAGAGGCAGAGACAGAGAGAGGGCAGAGAGAGAGAGAGAGACAGAGAGAGCAGAGAGAGAGAGAGAGAGGCAGCTCAGTCACACTTAAATCCA
The DNA here is from genome assembly GCA_963575745.1 of Prorocentrum cordatum. NCBI lineage: Eukaryota > Dinophyceae > Prorocentrales > Prorocentraceae > Prorocentrum > Prorocentrum cordatum. Next base: position 1,837,676 of record CAUYUJ010001113.1, on the reverse strand, counting down.
GATTCGTCCTCACCGAGTCCCACCACCAAGGGAGCGCCAGCAAGGAGATGCACATATGGGGATCCCCACGCAGTGAATAATTTCTCCTCCGAAGCCCGCTCTGAGGAGGACGCGCCCGACCTAAGCATAGTTATGCTTGCACTTCGGGAGGTCCGCGCGGATCTCTTGGAGCGGCGCTGGGCCCTCCTCCCTGGTGCGCGGAGCGCGCCAGAGGCGGCGCCACGGGCGCCGCCAGGGGGGCCCAGCGCCGAAAGTTTTAGGCGCATGCCGATCTTTTGTTCCTCTACAGGAGGCGATCCGATCCGTGCGGCGGCACCTGGAGAACTTGAGTGGCCCGTGCAAGCCATTGGCACCAGCGGTGTGGGCAGAGCTGATGCGAACGCGCACGCTCCGCCACAGCTCACGCGCGACCATCGCGCACATCCAGGAACGCAGCGGCTGCCGCATCCACATCGAGCGAGGCAAGCAGGAGGCTCGGCTGTTTGGGCCAAAGGAGTCGAAATATAATAATTTGCGCAGCCATGAATTTTCGGAGCTCCGCGCGGAATTCTTGCATCGGCGCCTGGGCCCCTATGGCGGCGCATCCGGCACCGCCCCTGGCGCGCTCCGCGTGCCAGGGATGAGAGTCCCTAAACGGTGTGGTGACCATACCGTGTGGTGAGTCAGTGTGGAATCTGGGGCCACTGCACGGTTTCGGGACTCGGGTCGTTTTCCGAGGGCGTCTCGGGCGACTTGGGGGGCCTCCAGGGTCCCAACACCGTGCGGTGACGGACCATGCAGTGATGCATCGTGGGATTCCGAAGTCGCCGCGCCGCCTGTCACCACACGGGCTGTTGAGAACCCCACGCCAGGGGGCAAGGGCCCGGCACCGATCCAGGAACCCCACGCGGAGCTCTGACCAAAGCTCGGGGGTCGTGCCTCTCTGGCATCTTTGGAGGAGGGCATCGCCGTGGCGGACCGGCTGCTGGACGAGTTCGCGGAGACGTGCGTCGAGGAGGCGGTGAGCGCGGGAGGCCCGGCCGGCGCGCTGTCCGTCGACACGCTGCAGGCCCTCGCCCATGCGTTCGGCGTCACGCTGCGAGTGGAGCACCAGGACGCAGGGGGTCGACCAAAACGTTGTTTTGGCATTCTCTGCGCCATTAAAAGATATACATCATCAGACGCCCTCCACTGGACTGTTCCTGGGCCTCAGGGGAGGCTGGCGGTGGATAGATCATCACCGAAACCCAGCGACTTTAGACACCGATGCCCGCGCTGAAGGTACATGCAAAGTTCGTCGGAGGGTGTCCGTGTGTATATACACATATATATACATACATACATACATACATACATACATACATACAAGACTGCAGTGGCGCTTCGCGCCATGCACCTTGGTCCTTGAAGTTTGGTATGCAGGCGGAATAACAGGAAGGTCAAGCTGACAATTTAGCGATAACTCCGGGTTGCTTTTTCTGGCATCGCCGGTATAATAATGTTAGTCGTTATCCTTCCTCCATGCTCCTTTTTCCCGGAAATGGCCGTGGCCCAGGGTTCTCTTTTAGCTGGTGTACCCCCCAGTTTCGACTTGAAGGGGGCCGGCGAAAGCATTCTACGTAAATAACGAGGTAAAGTGCGGATTGTTTCGAAAAAGTGCGTTTCGCGCGTGCCCGTTCGAGGAAAGTGCGCCTCCCATTTCGGATCCTCGATAAAAAAACGAGGTCCGCAGACCCCCGCTTTCCCTCGTTAAAAATAGGGTGCGGAGCGTTTTTCGCTGAATCCTCGACAAATAACGATGTCTGGAGCGCCGACCGCGACGCGGAAAAGCGCCCCGTGCGCAGGAATTCCGAGGATGTCTCGCGCGTGCCGCGTCCCGCGCGCAGGAATTTCGAGGCTTTCTCGACTAATTCGCTTGTTTTATCCGGAATTCTTGAAATGCTGGCAGGATGTCTCGAGCGAAACGCTTATTTTTCATAATTTGTTGAGGATGTCTCGAGCGAAACGCTGGTTTTGCAAAATTTTGGGATGTCTCGAGCGAGGGCTTCGTGGGGGCCAGAATTCAGAGGATGTCTCAAGCGAAATGGTTGTTTTCGTATCCGGCTCGTCGGAATCCCAAGGATGTCCCGCGCGGGCCGCGTCCCGCGCGCAAGATTTTGAGGATGTCTCGGCTAATCGCAAAGTTGGGGATGTCTCGAGCGAAACGCTTGTTTTCAGAATTTGTTGAGGATTTCTTGTTCGAAACGCTGGTTTTGCAGAGCCGACCGCGACGCGGAAAAGCGCCCCGCGCGCAGGAATTCCAAGGATGTCTCGCGCGTGCCGCGTTCCGCGCGCAGGAATTTCGAGGATGTCTTAACTAATTCAGTGTTTTTTTATAGGATTTCCTTGAATTTGGTCAGGATGTCTCGAGAGAAATGCTTGTTTTTCCCGGAAAGGGCGTGGGCCCAGGGTTCTCTTTTAGTAGGTAAACCTGTCCCCCGGTGCCAACTTGAGGGAGGCCGGCGAATTTTTTCCCTGATAAATAACGAAGTCGAAGGAGGCCGGCGAATTAAAATTTGAGGATGTCTCGAGCGAAACGCTTGTTTTTCAGAATTTCTTGAGGATGTCTCGAGCGAAACGCTGGTTTTGCAGAGTTGAGGATGTCTCGAGCGAAACGCTTGCTCCGCAGAGTTTGCCGAGGATGTCTCGAGCGAAACGCTTGTTTTGCAGAGCCGACCGCGACGCGGAAAAGCGCCCCGCGCGAAGGAATTTCGATGATGTTTCGACTAATTTGTTTGTTTTTGTACGATTTCCTGGAATTTTGGCAGGATGTCTCGAGCGAAATGCACGACCCCACCCTAGCACGACCATACCCCAGCACGACCACACCCCAGCACGACCAGACCCCAGCACGACCCCACCCCAGCACGACCCCACCCCAGCACGACCATACCCCAGCACGACCACACCCCAGCACGACCCGACCCCAGCACGACCCTACCCCAGCAAGACCACACCCCAGCACGACCACACCCCAGCACGACCTCACCACAGCACGACCACGCCCCAGCACGACCACGCCCCAGCACGACCACGCCCCAGCACGACCACGCCCCAGCACGACCACCCCCCAGCACGACCACCCCCCAGCACGACCACCCCCCAGCACGACCACACCCCAGCACGACCACTCCCCAGCACGACCACACCCCAGCACGACCACACCCCAGCACGACCACACCCAGTCGCACCCCCGTGGAATGTTTCGTGGCGTGTCTGGTTGAGTGGTTGCCTGTTCGTGGGGTGTCTCGTGGAATGTTTCAAAGGGTGTCTCGTGGAATGTTTCGTGAGGTGTCTCGTGGAATGTTTCGTGAGGTGTCTCGTGGGATGTTTCGCGGGGTGGCACGACCACGCCCCAGCACGACCACCCCCCCAGCACGACCACCCCCCAGCACGACCACCCCCCCAGCACGACCACCCCCCAGCACGACCACACCCCAGCACGACCACACCCCAGCACGACCACCCCCAGCACGACCACACCCCAGCACGACCACACCCAGCACGACCACTCCCCAGCACGACCACACCCCAGCACGACCACACCCCAGCACGACCACACCCAGTCGCACCCCCGTGGAATGTTTCGTGGCGTGTCTGGTTGAGTGGTTGCCTGTTCGTGGGGTGTCTCGTGGAATGTTTCAAAGGGTGTCTCGTGGAATGTTTCGTGAGGTGTCTCGTGGAATGTTTCGTGAGGTGTCTCGTGGGATGTTTCGCGGGGTGTCTCGTGGGATGTTTCGTGAGATGTCGCCCAGTTGGGTATCGTGAAAACGTGACCATGCTGCACATGTCTTTATCCCTTTCCGGGTTCGTGGGTCCATCATGTTTATCCGAAAAGGGCTTCGTCCCAGGGCCTAGGGTTTTCTTTTAGTAGGTAAACCTGTCCCCGGTGCCATGCGGGAGGTGGGCCGGCGAAATTAAATTTTCAAGGTCGAGGTGGGCCGGCGGAATTGATTGGGAGGATGTCTCGAGCGAAACACTTGTTTTTCAGAATTTGTTGAGGATGTCTCGAGCGAAACGCTGGTTTTACAGAGTTGGGGATGTCTCGAGCGAAACGCTTGTTTTCAGAATTTGTTGAGGATTTCTTGTTCGAAACGCTGGTTTTGCAGAGCCGACCGCGACGCGGAAAAGCGCCCCGCGCGCAGGAATTCCAAGGATGTCTCGCGCGTGCCGCGTTCCGCGCGCAGGAATTTCGAGGATGTCTCTACAAATTTGTTTCTTTTTCCAGGATGTCGTTGAATTTTGGTAGGATGTCTCGAGCGAAATGTTTTTTTTTTTTGTCGAGGACGTTTCAAGACTCAAGAGAAACGCTAGTTTTGCAAAATTGTGGGATGTCTCGAGCGGGGGCCTCGTGGGGGGCCAGAATTCAAAGGATGTCTCAGGCGAAATGCTTGTTTTCACGTCCCGCTCGTAGGAATTCCGAGGATGTCTCGCGCGTGCCGCGTCCCGCGCGGAGGAATTTTGAGGATGTCTCGACTAATTCGTTTGTTTTGCAATGATTAAAAAACATTGGCAGAAAGTCTCGAGCGATGCTTTTTTTCCCAACCATCCTGTGGTGTTGGGTCCTCGTTTTGAAGAGACAGCGCCCCGCGTCCACTCCTCCCGCTGCCCCCTCCCCCCTTCCCCTCATCCCTGCGTTTCACCCACCCAGCACAGCGTTTCGCAGCCCCATAGGGAGCTCCACCGAAGGCCCCACTGGCAGGGTTCGCATGGCGGCCTCGGGCCATTTCGGCACACCCCTCACGAGGATCGTGGCCCCATAGGGAGCTCCACCGAAGGCTCCAGTGGCAGGGTTCGCATGGCGGCCTCGGGCCATTTCGGCACACCCCTCACGAGGATCGTGGCCACCATAGGGAGCTCCACCGAAGGCGCCAGTGGCAGGGTTCGCATGGCGGCCTCGGGCCATTTCGGCACACCCCTCACGAGGATCGTGGCCCCAAAGGGAGCTCCACCGAAGGCGCCATTGGCAGGGTCCGCATGGCAGCCTCGGGCCATTTCGGCACACCCCTTACGAGGATCGTGGCCCCATAGGGAGCTCCACCGAAGGCCCAGTGGCAGGGTTCGCATGGCGGCCTCGGGCCATTTCGGCACACCCCTCACGAGGATCGTGGCCCCATAGGGAGCTCCACCGAAGGCCCCAGTGGCAGGGTTCGCATGGCGGCCTCGGGCCATTTCGGCACACCCCTCACGAGGATCGTGGCCCCATAGGGAGCTCCACCGAAGGCCCAGTGGCAGGGTTCGCATGGCGGCCTCGGGCCATTTCGGCACACCCCTCACGAGGATCGTGGCCCCATAGGGAGCTCCACCGAAGGCCCAGTGGCAGGGTTCGCATGGCGGCCTCGGGCCATTTCGGCACACCCCTCACGAGGATCGTGGCCCCATGGAGCTCCACCGAAGGCGCCAGTGGCAGGGTTCGCATGGCGGCCTCGGGCCATTTCGGCACACCCCTCACGAGGATCGTGGCCCCATAGGGAGCTCCACCGAAGGCCCCAGTGGCAGGGTTCGCATGGCGGCCTCGGGCCATTTCGGCACACCCCTCACGAGGATCGTGGCCCCATAGGGAGCTCCACCGAAGGCCCCAGTGGCAGGGTTCGCATGGCGGCCTCGGGCCATTTCGGCACACCCCTCACGAGGATCGTGGCCCCATAGGGAGCTCCACCGAAGGCCCCAGTGGCAGGGTTCGCATGGCGGCCTCGGGCCATTTCGGCACACCCCTCACGAGGATCGTGGCCCCACTGGAGCTCCACCGAAGGCGCCAGTGGCAGGGTTCGCATGGCGGCCCCGGGCCATTGCGGCACATCCCTCACGAGGATCGTGGCTCCATAGTTGTGTTGGTTCAACAACCGCGCCTGGGCGTCGTACTCCGCCTTGTCGACGTGCAACGCCACCTCCTCATGGCTCTCAAGGCCCCTCTCCTGCTTCTGCTCCTCGGTGAGAGGGACGCCGTCCTTGTCGTCGTCGGCGCCCGCGAAGACGGCCACGAACGTGTCCCTGAGCATGTCGGGCTCCGGCGGGGAGCCGTGGCCACATAGGGAGCGCGGGCGGAGATGGTAACTATTCACAATTGCGGCATTCACAACTGCATATGGTTGGGTCCTTCGCCAGGATAATTGTTGAAAAAAACAAATGTTGAGGATGTCTCGAGCGAAACGCTGGTTTTGCAAAATTGGAAGATGTCTCGAGCGGGGGCCTCGTGGGGGGCAGAATTCAAAGGATGTCTCAGGCGAAATGCTTGTTTTCACGTCCCGCTCGCAGGAATTCCGAGGATGTCGCGCGTGCCACGTCCCGCGCGCAGGAATTCTGATGATTTTGACAGGATGTCTCGAGAGAAACGCTTGTCCCCAGCACGTTCCGTAGCGCGTCCCCTTGGCACGCACGTCCGGCGGTGCGTCCCCATGGCACGTCCCTTGGCACGTCGCTTGGCGCGTCCCTTGAGACGTTCCGCGTCTCGACCTCCTGGCATGTTACCCTGTCAATTAGCTCTGGGGCAGCTACTATGTGTTCAGGCAGCTCGAGCTTAAGATCCAGATCAGTTCGGTCAGGACTCGGATGCAAAGGAGGACTCGATCCGCGAGGCTATAGAGCACAATCGCGCCATGGCACATCGCAATTCAGCACGGCGCAGCACAGCACAGATTTTGGCACGGTACATCAATATCGATACACTCAGCATTGCAACTTGGCACTTTCCTTGGCACGTTCTGTAGGGCGTCCCTTGGCGAGTCCCCCTGGCACGTCGCGTGGCGCGTCCCCTGGCACATCCCGTGGCACATCCATTGGCACTTTCCTCAACGCGTCCCCTTGTCACGTCCCGCGATGCGACCCCATGGCACGTCCCCTGGCACGTCGCCTGGCGCATCCCTTGGGATGTTTCGCGGCGCGTCCTCCTGGCATGTTACCCTGTCAATTAGCTCTGGGGCAGCTACTATGTGTTCAAGCAGCTCGAGCCTAAGATCCAGATCAGTTCGGTCAGGACTCGGATGCAAAGGAGGACTCGATCCACGACGCTATAGAGCACAATCGCGCCATGGCACATCGCAAATCAGCGCGGTGCAGCACAGCACAGCACTCGGCAGGGTACATCAAGATCGATATCTTCAGCATTGCATTTGCCCGTCACCCAATCAGGTGACTTCGAAAACGCTGCCATGTGTTGCAGTTCTATATTCCTTTCCGGGTTCGTGGGTCGATCATGTTTTGCGGAGGCTCCTCCTTGGAGAGCCTCTAGGCTAGGGGCCTCACAAAAGTTGTTTCAGGCTTTCTCAAGGCCTTCTGGAGACCTCCTGGGCGTATTCCGGGGGCCTCCGGGGGCTTCCTCGGGCCACCCTGTCTCCAACCACGGTCTCCCTGAACGACCGAATCACGATTTGGAATTCTTCGGAGGGTGTCTTTGGGCCATCTTGGGCCGCCATGGGGCTCTCTGAGGGCCATCTTGGACCCGTGTTGTGCCGTTTTGGGGCTCTCTTGGACTGCCTGGAAGCCCTTTGGGATGGTTGTGGGGCGATTTTAGAGGCTCCCAGGCGGCTTCGGACGCCCAGAAGACCGCCGTCTTTGAGCGTCGGGAAGCCGAAAAGAGGATAACCCTAAAATTCACCAAAACCATTGGAAAATCAATGATTTTTGCCTCGGGGGGCCTTCTTGAGAGTGCTCTTGGAGGTCTCTTTGGGGCCGTCCTGGAGGTCTCTTGGGCCATCTTGAGGTCACGTCGGTCACTCTTGGAGCGCTCTTGTGCTGTCTTGGGGGTCTCTGGGACGTCTCCGATGACCCCCCTGATCGCCCTAGGTGTGCTGGGAAGGCTGGGCAAAACGCCATGTGAGGCCCGGTGGCCGCTTCGAGGCCCGTCTGGAGGGTCCCAAAGCCCCAGATCCCAGGAGTCCGGTTTTTTGTTGGGGGGGGACGGGTTTTCCCCCCGCCCGGGCTTATACAAATATAGGAAGAGGAATACGTGGCGTACCTTCACGGGTCGTTTTCGTTTTCTCGTAACGATCGTTCTGCTTTTGTCTCAGGGCCTGCCATCGGCCGGGCACGTCTTCGGTGTTGCGCCACATCACTGTTTGGGGCCATCGGAAGAGCTGTTTTCGTTTTAAAGTGCTCACGGCGGAAACGAACCGAAGACACAAATCGCTGTTTTGGTCGACCCTGCCAGGATGTGGTGGTGCTCGGGGTCAAGGCGTCGGTCACCGAGGCCTGCCGGGAGCTCCGTGCTTTTGTCTCGGACCCTGATGGCTACAGCGTCGAGTCGCTGCCGAAGGTGCCCGAGAGTGACAGCGAGGAGCATGCTGCCGACGAGGCCCAGCTGGCGCGGGCAAAGGACGCCTGCAGCAGAGCTGGGGCGGTGCCCCCCACTCGCACGAGCGTCGCTACCAAGAAGCCGAAGTCGCCAGTGGAGCAGCCTGCTGCGCCCAGGGCGAGCAGCAAGCGCGACGCTCCCGCCGTCCAGACCTGTCAGAGGCATATCTGCCCTACCTGCGGCTCGGGGCGCTTCTGCGCGGGGTGCGGCGTCCAGATTTGGCAGGTCAGCTTCCTGAACTTCATGCAGCCGGCCCAGGGCATGGTGGCTGCAGGCATGCCCGTGCAGCCCAGCTGCGAGGTGCCAGCGCGGGCGGTGGCTGGCATGGCCATGCCGTTCGAACAGCGAAAGAGCTCCGAGCAAGATAGCCAGATGCAGTTCTCATGGGTGCCGGTGCAGCAGCCCCAGATGTTCTGCGCTTCGCCGGGCGGCGCGCAGGCACAGGGGCAGATGGGCATTGCGTGCATGGTCCCGGCGGGCGTCGTCCCCGCCTGGTGCGGGTGCTGAGTCAGCGGCGGGGCGGCGTCGCCGCCTGGGCCGCGGAGGGGGGGGTACCCCTCGGCCCTTCGGCCGCGCTGCCCTCTTGGGGGCCATCGACGTCCCTGGCGAGCAATGCTGGGACCTCTATGGCATCAGCGGGGCGCCCGCAGTCGTCGCGGACTGCATCGATCCAGCACGCGCCGGCGGAGGCAGAGGTGACGCCACACCCTAGCCTCGGGCCCTGAGGCGGCGAAGGTGCCGGAGCCACGCTGGTCGCTCTGAATCTTCTTGGCCTCCACGTCTGCGCCTCTCCTCACCGAGCGCATTGCACTGCTCGCAAAGTGCCTACTCGCAAACGTCAGAAAAAAACATGTCGTCCTCTGCGCAATGTATCGACAGTCCCCCGCGGTGGATCCAGGCCATTTGCGAGTAGTTACTTTGCGAGTAGTGGAACGCGCTTGTCCATCTCCGGTGCTGCCAGTCCCCAGTTTTGCCTCGGTCGTGGGTGAGGCCCTGCTCGTCGGCACCTCTGGGCGGGCACCTGGGCGTGCGTGCCGGGACCAGGTCTGACGATTTAGCGCCAGACATTCGGGACGATCGAGATGGGTGTGGAACGACTGGGTACGATGCACAACAGCAGTCCCTGTTAATTCTGAACAGGACTCGCTGACTGCGCCAACACGGACGTTGTCTTTTGAAGACAAAAAACCGCCTGCCCAACGGCGGACGCTGTCGGTTTTGGAGAATATTTGTTGCAGGGCATTGTACACATTTTTTCCGTACCCATTTCGAGCGTCCAAAGACCTGGGGTTCGGGCCCATGCGGTTTCCCATTCTGCAGTTTCTGCGGTCTCTCTCCTCTCGGCAGCGTGTCTGAGCTTTGGCGCGGGAGCGCCGCTTCCATTCGGGAAGCGGCGGCGCAGGTGGTGGTGGGGACTGCTTCCAGGCAGCTCAGGAGTCGTTTGCACTCATCCGCTGCTGTCTTTCGGAATGTCTGCCAGCCAGGACACGGTTGTAATGGATCTGTCGTCAGTTGCTTCCGACTGAGTCAGGACACGTCGGCGAGCAAGCGTTTTCGAGCGTGTGCCGCCTCGGCCGACTACCTTTGCAGCGACAGGCGCTGCAGATTTTTGTTTTCTAATTTTTCTGGCCGTGTTGGTCCCCAGCTTCCACTCGACATGCTAGGATACAGCTAGCAGTATTCCCACGTGGTAGAGTTGAGTTCGTGTGTGTGTGCCTTTGTGCACAGGGAGCCTAAGCTGGGACAATGTGGAGCCTATTTTTCCGCTCAAATGCGAACTTTTTAAGACTCTGCCAGAGTCGCTAGAGTGTACCTCGTTGCACCTTTTCCGCAGCTCACAGCGATCGCGTGAACGTTGACATCGAATGATGCCAGGAGCGCAATCAGTAGTTCCTGAGGCACGTACGCGGCATACCAATCTCGAGGTCTTCTTGTCCCCAGGTAACTTGCAAGCGAAATCTTGCTTGCAAGTACTACTTTGTCCTCCGTCTCCTTCCACTCCTGCCTTCTCCTCCTCCCTTCCCACCTCCTCACCATCATGCTCTTCCCTCTCCGCCCCCCCTCCGCCTCCGCCTCGCCCTCCGCTCATCCCTCCTCCTCGTCCGCTTCCCGCTTCCTCCTCCTTTCGATGTTCTGGAAGCTCGCTCCGAACCTGCCCGCTCATTTGTTTCGGCGGCGCTATGGGGAAAGTGAGAGGGGGGGCCTTCTCAGAAGGCTCGGAAGGCTTCGGGCCCTCTCAGAAGTTGCCTGGGCCTCCTTGAAGAGACGCAGACGACAGAGCACTTTCCAGAAGGCCGGAGGGCTTCTGAGAAGCCCCGCCGCCTTATGAGAAGGCCTTCCCCTTCTCGTTTCCCCCCCCCCGCTTCCCGCTCGCACACGTCCCGTCGCCACGTTGATGCCAAGACGCTCGCCGTGAAGCTCACTCCAGGCCTGCCCGCTCGCGACCGGCAGCCACCGCAGCGCCCGTGCCGTGGCACGTGTGCAAGCCAGGAGGTGCATGCCGGGCGCGCGCGCCCGCGTGCGGCGCACCTTTTCTGTCCAGCCTGGGGCACATCCCGATCCCTGTGCTTGGCATGGCCGCATCTCGATGCCAATCGCAAGTGTCCTCTCAGTTTCGGAAGGCGCATCCCTCAGATTGTCATCGCCTCTTGGCTCGTCAGTCTTAGGGATAGGGATCAGTTCGAGGCTTGTTAGCCTGGCGTCGCCGGCGTTGTTGGCAAGCCGCTTTGTCAGGAAGCTCACTCCAAGCGTGCCCGCTTGCTCCAGCAGGCCTTCTCGGGGGCCAGGCGCACGGAAGAGCAAGCCCCAGTGGCTTGTCTTCTTGCTGGCCACGGCTCCCGAGTCATGCCAACTTCCTGGTACCAGCACATCCGGCCAGCGCATAAGCGAAGACGTGCCCCAGCGGCCTGTTCTATCGAACCTCACTGCGCACAAGCCCTCTGCCGCACTTCGGGCTCCCAGCCTGCCTGGCCAGCGCGCAAGCAAACACGCAAGCCCCAGCGTTTCCAGTATTCACACTTCGTGTACCCCCACCAGCCCATCCAGAAACGATCTCCAGACAATTTTCCACCAGGGAAGTGGAGGAGCATCCAGTGGAACAGACAGGTGAGTTGTCCGTCAGCCCGAAGCTCGCAATCAGCTTGACCGTACTTATGAGTGGAGTTGCTGAGCCTGAGCCTCCAGGAAGAGGAAGGATATGCGGAGGAGAAAGTGGTTGAGGAGAAAGAAGGAGGAACACGAGGGAGATGGAAGGAGGAGGAGGAGGAGCAGGAGCAGGAGCAGGAGGAGCAGGAGTAGGAGGAGAAAGAGCAGAGGGTGGAGGATGGAGAAAAAGGGGGCGACGGTGACGACGTTGGCGAGGTCAAGGAGGAGGAGGAGGCGGAGGAGGATGAGGAAGACGACGACGACGACGACGACGACAGCAGGAGTGAAGGTATTTGTGGATCACTCGCTCTGAGAACCTCTTGGAGCAATATTGGAGCCTTCTAAGGGCGACATCTCGCAAGCTTTCGGAACCCTCTGTGGGCCCTTTCAGGGACCTTGGGGGTCTTGGGGCAATCTTGGAGGGCATCGATCACAGAAGGAGGGGGGTGCTAATTAGCGCTGTCCCTCGGGTGCCCCCGACAGATTGCTTCTCGGGGCCCTCTTGAGGCGCTCTGAGCACCCTCAGGGCCGTCTTCGGCTCTCTTGGGCGATGCAGGGGACATCTTCAGTGGGCGATGCAGGCATCATCTTCAGAGGCCCCTCGGAAGCGACCACTGGAGAAGCCAAGCGATGTTGAAACTCGTGAAGTTGAGTGATTTGGGCCCATCGGCTCTCGGGGTCTCCTTCGGGCGCCCCGTGGCTGCTCGGAGTTATACTTGGCTGGCTTGGGGGCTTCTTGGAGGCATGTCGGAGGGCATGTTTACCCATCTGGGGCTCGTTTGAGCCGTCTTAGCTGCCGTCTCGGGCTATCCGAAGCTCTCTTGGAGCTATCGTGGGCCAGAAAGGGCCCTCTGACACCTCGCGTGGAAACCCGTCCTTACCACGGGGAGGGGTGGGGGGAGGGGTCAAACTGCCCCCCGGAAGACGGCCGTCTTGCTCACTCCCATCCGGCCTCCCACTACATGGGAGATTTCGGAAACCCTGAACCCAAATGACGTTTTCATTTCTCGGGGACACACTTTTTGTTCCCGCCACCCTCCGCCGGCCTTCCGCCGGCGGAGGCGGCCTCGTTTTCCTTCCGCCGACCTTCCGCCGACCTTCTGCCACCTTCCGCTGAGGAAGAGATGGCGACTCCTTCTATTCTCGAAGGCGAGGCCCCTTTTCGAAACGCCCCACATCAGTAGCACTCGAGTTTCAGAGTTTCAGCGTAGGCAGGGGCCGCCTTTGACGACCCCTGGGGAACCGGCGCAGACGCCAGCCAGGCGTACCACGCTCGCGAGGTGCGCCGCGCGTGCCAGGGCCCCTCCCTGCATTCTCGTCCAGCTGGAGTGCGAAGTGGTCCAGGGGCGCCCACGTACAGTAAGCGGCTTGAATAAGGAACACTCACTTTTCAAAAGAGGCTCGGTCGTTCCTTAGGTTTGCATGCGTTGTGTATCGTTCCTTGCGCGTTATGCATGATTTATCGTTCCTTATGCGGCATTCCTTGTGTGTGTGCGTGCGTGTGTTTCGCATTCGTTTCCGACAGGGATGGTGGGCCTGCACGCGCCAGGCAACACGCCTGGCACCCTTTCGCCGCCCCTGTCCCACAGCACTGTCCACTGCAGGGTGGTCTCGGGACGCCCGCCCGAGCAGCATCGAGATCTTGCCGCACATGCCCTACACCAGGACTTGCACTTCCCTGACCTCCCAGGAGGGTCAAAACATAGCACCAGGGCATCGACGTCCTAATTCGTGTCGAAGTTTGAGGCAGTCCAGATGGATCTATAGTTCTGGAGTGCTATTTTTTAGAACTCTGGAAGGTCAAGGTTCAGGGGGCCTAGCGCATTCCGGGCCGATTTCGGTAGGCGGGCGGGTTTCTGGGTTTTGGGTTCCGGGCTTTGGGTTCCCATTTCCGGATTCGGGATTGGTTTCGGGTCGCGCGGCTGGAACCCTGGGGGCTCGGTGTCTGATGCCCCAGTGCTTGCTTCCAGGGTCTAGGTAAGATGCCGATGCAGAGACATACTTGCATATTCTTACGCGCACTTTTACTGTGAGTGGGTCTTCCCGAATCAGTGCTTGTATTGAAGGGGTCCTTCTTGGGCCGTGTTGGGGCTCTCCGGGGCCATTTTGCGGCCATCCTCTCCGCGTGGAGGGTCTCTTCGGGCCTTCGCGGGACCATCTTGAGGCCGTCTAGGGCCGTCTAGGGGCCCTCACGTCGTCTATATTGGAAGCTTCTTGGGCCGTTTCGGTCGGCGGATGCTCCACAAAGGGAACGCCACAACCCTTTGAAACGGAAGGGGAATCAGTGCGTCTGGCCTCTTCCGCCCCTTCCTGCGAAGCTGCGGTCAGGCAAGGTGCCTGCCAAATTATCAAGCCATGCGATGATTGAGTTTTCTATTGTACCATCTGCTGTTTTGTTGTTTGACAGGGTTGGTGGGATTAGTGTCGGCACTATCCTTGGTTAGGGGCGGGGGAGAGGGTGTAGGGTGTATCGTATGAATAAGGGCTTGTGCTCAATTTCCTAAAGGAACGAAACAAGCTGCATCGCTCACTCCCATCCTCCCTCACACCATACACGTAGCACCCGAGAGTCAGCACAGGCAGAGGTCGCCATCGCACGGACAGTCATCGGGAAACAATACAGAAGCCAGGTGCTCGACGGTCGCGAGGTGCGCCACGCGTACCTGGTGCGCCACGCGCGCGAGGTGCACCAGGCCGACCCAAGGGCCCAAGCGTGCCAGGCACGCCTGGTGCGCCAGATCCGCCACTGGCGCCAACTGTGCCGCATGTTCCAGCGGGACCAGATGTGCGACGCGCACGTAGTGCGCCAGGCGGCGACAGGTGCGCCAGCTCACGAGACATCACACACTGGGCAATACGCCGAGCCCCCACCATTCCAACAACAAGTTACAGTGCCACGTGGCGGCGGGGTGGCCAACATGGCACGTGGTGTGTGTGTGTGTGTTTGTGTGTGTGTGTGCGTGCGTGTGTGTGTGTGTGTGTGTGTGTGTTTGTGTTTGTGTGTGTGTGTGTCTGTGTGTGTGTGTGTGCAGCCGCAGCTTGTTATCATGTGCTTCCGATGTGCGAAGTGGGCTAGCGCATAGTGGACAAGTATGATTACGCCAGATCAAATCCGACGTGATCGTCATGTGCCCGCTCGTGGTCCAGATTTTGCCGCCACTTGCGCTTTGTACTACGTCTTGTCACGGCTTCTGGGAGGGAGGGCGCACGGTTCTTAGTGGGCGGGCTGTCGAGTGGGGTGGAGTGAGTTTATGAATCAGTTCATGGCAGTGTTGACTCTCTCCCTGTGGGGGGGGAACTAACTTCTCTCTAGGTGTGTGGGTGTGCTTGTTGCGCTCCTGGGTGCACCCGCGAATGTGCCTCCCACCCCTTTCTGTGCAGCACATGTACGAGTAGGATGAGGAGGAGGAGGAGGAGGAGGAGGAGGAGGAGGATCAGGAGGAGGAGAAGGAGGAGTCGGAGGGGAAGGAGGAGGAGGTAAGATAAGATGGAAGCGAAAGGTGTCCAGGCCACCTAACGCGAGAAAAAAAACTCAGAGGTCCTCATCCTCATCCGAAAGAGCACACCCCCGGCCCCCAGGTCTGCACCCCCTCCCCCCTCGGGGAGGAACAGCTGTCTTGATTCCACGGCGCCGGCTTTGTTGGCGTAGCGACAGTTCGAGCTCCGGAGTAAGATTGGGCCGTCGAGCGCGTTTTGTTCTCCTGTTTTTTCGCACCTCATACTTGGCCCGGCTGGGTATCAACTATCCCAGGTGATAGTCTGACTTAGTTTTATTTCCTTCTCTCTCTATGTATATTTTTTCTCCGGGTGCTCTTGGTCCTCGTTCTGCTCGTTGTCCTTGGTCTTGGCTCCCACGACAGTTGCAACGCAGAGCCGCACACAGTTCTTCCGGGCGTGCTTCATGACGTGAAACCAAACATCCGACAATTGGTTTCTTCAAATGCGTGGACTCCCAGAAGTCTCGACACTGTCCTCAGGGCCAGCCTTTCTTTCCGAGTGGTTTTTGTTGACGGTCCCAGGGCCCCCCATACCTTCTTCTGCGGCACCGCATTTCTTTCGCGACGTGCTCCCCCCCCCCCCCGCCACCGCACACATGGCCCCACGCACGGGGGTCTCGACCTCTTCCCGGGGACCGGTCTTTCATCTTGGTCAGTTTTGGTCATTCCTTGGGCTGGGAAACGGCATCCAGATGCCGAAATCCAAAAGAGAACGGCGGTCGCGCTTATTTCGCGTCGCCCGGGTCTGACGCGGAAGGGCCAATCGTTGTCGGCCGCTCCTTGGCAGCGGCGCGAGGAGGTCCGTGCCCTAGCCTCCCTCTGCGGGCTCCGCCCCGCCCCCCCCCCTCTTGCCGAGACAGACCGCCGCAGGTATGCTGGGTGTGGCACGTCACCTGGGCCGTGAACTCCGTGAGCCACGCTGGGGGCTCGGCCTTCCTGGCAGGGGAGGGGCCTCGTGTCGGGGCACACGAGACGGGGGTCAATGCAAACGGGGGTCGGCCAGGGTGCCAGATCTTGCTGCAGGATCCTGCGGAGCCAGGGCGGCACTGACCTGGGCTGGGGCGCGGGATCTGCAGGATCCTGCAGGAGCTCGCAGGATCCTCCTGTTGCAGGATCCTCCTGCAATGCCCGATTGACCTGGGTTTGCGTTGACTCGGGTCAGTAGATCCCCGATCGTGGTCATGGTCGCACAGTAGACACATGCAAGATCGCCATGGAGGAGACAGGTCCTGAGATTGTTCGTCGCCTTCGGGCTTCCGGGGCCCGCCACGGGCCTCGGGACGGTCGTGAGGCGGCCAAGGATGAAGAGCTGACGCTGGGTGAAGGTCCCGCCCCGTTCCCCTGAGGACCGTTGCCCTCATGCTGCGTAACTCTGGCATAAGAAATCTAAGAGACACGTTTCCCGTTGACCCTGGAGTTTCGCATTTTGCCCCGTGTGTCTCCGCGCCCACCGGGGGACAAGAAGTTCTTGTGGGGCACCCGATGGCATGCCCATGTTCTTACTTCGCGTGCATACTGTAGTCGGCGTGGTCGGTGGAGATGGATCTGATCTTCGTCGTCGTCGGTTGTCGTGGTCGTGGTTGTGACGTCGTCGTCGATGGTCGTGGCTTTCGTCGTGGTCATGGTCGTGGTCGGCTTCGAGTTCTTAGTCTGCGGTCGTGGTTGGGGTCGTGGTCTTCGTTGTCGTCGCTGTCGTCGTCGCTTTTGGTTGTCTTCGTCGTCGTGGTCGTGGTGGTTGAGGTCGTGGTCTTCGTCGTCATCGGCATCGTCGACTGTGGTCTTGGTTGTAGTTTGTTCGTCGTTGTAGTCATCGAGACCGTTGTGTGTGTGTCCTACTCCTGCTCCTCCTCCTCCTCCTCCTCCTCCTCCTCCTCCTCCTCCTCCTCCTCCTCCTCCTCCTCCTCCTCCTCCTCCTCCCCCCCCTCCTTCTCCTCCTCCCCTTCCTGGCTCACCCCTTCATACCGAGGCGGGCGGCCTTTCCGCATTCTCCTTCTCGCAATATGTTCTGCTGTTGTTTCGCTGGCCTTCGGGGACCCCCAGGCTGCCACGGCTGGAGGCGGCTGAGGTCCCGGCACCGTTCTTGATCAGGATTCGACGTTTTTCGCCCAGATCTCTGGCGTCCCTGGGCTTTTTGGCTTAGACCCTCAGAGGCCCATTCGGGGCGGGACCAGCAAAAGAACGGCCTGCGGCGCGACATCGATGCGAAAGGTACGGTCCAGAAATCGGGAGTTCCGCGGACTGAGCGATCAGGACGCCCGAAGAGGTCCGTGTTTTGTGCTCCAGGGCGAAGGTGCAGCTGTTGCCAGGGGCACGCGCTCGTGGCCAGAATTCTCGTTCAGGGCGAGCGGAGGTGACCGCGAGAGCAGCTGAGAAGAGGCACTGCTGACTCGCAGGCGACGTGTCACCCCCCACTGCCAGCTTTTCGACGAAAAATGAAGCCGTTCAGACAAGGAGGGACACTCTGGGATACACCCCAAGGGGGCTATTCCGACGCACCCCTGTGGAGTATTGACGCCCCCAATTTGTATCCCAGGGTTGGGCCCCACATTTTTCTGGTCCATTCGGAAACCCCACGAAGCCTGTGATAGGGGTAGACATACCCCCCATGCTGCCGAAGCCCAGGTGTGGGGCTTCAAGGACTGGAACACGCCGGACAACTCGATGAACAACTGGTT